>DWDX01003970.1:0-12330 GCA_018245675.1 Agara michaeli
ATTTTGCACGCCGTAAAACGCATAATATGGCATGAACTAATAATCTTGTAACATCTTTATACGTACCCATATTTGTGTTTTTCCGTATCATAAAAACCATCTTTACAGTAGCGATCTGTTTATATGGAACTTATTCTGGAACAATTCGTGTTGAAACGTGGATTAAGCTAGTGAAAAAAACAGAGATGGTAATTATCGGACATAATAAAGACGTTTCGGTTGGGCACCTTCTTCCAAGATTGTAAAGTTAATTAAAAGTTGTTGCACGTAATGGGAAAAAAGAAATCTAATATTGCAACCGTCCATAGGCCTGCACTACTAGCTACTAGACTGCCCGACGTTGTAAAATCTCTGTTAAGGTCTTCGATGTGGCTTAACGATTGTTATCTAATAATGACAAGCGGGAAGGACTGCTTAAAGCGCTACTTGAAAACGTAAAAGCTGGCGAAAATGTGCTACCAGCGTTCACCCATGCAAATGCTGAATCTCGGTGTCGCTTTTGTGCTTCGAGCACCTCACGTTTTAGGTATTTCTTTTTCTCCAACCAGGAATTCGTGGATATAATGTTACTTTCCACATTTTAGAGCCACAGTCAGTCGGCCAGTAATTACTCATATCCTTTAGCAATAACCAAGAGTTACGTTTCGCCAACTCCATGGGTAATTTCTGTAAATATATTTATATACCGCAACAACTGGGTTTCAGGTGAAGATGAAGCTCGGCGGTCACAAATATGATGACGTTACAAAGAGGAAGGAGTTGATAATCGTTGTACTATCAATGGTTGTTTTATCTGTCCTCGTGCTTTTGAAGCTTTGCGACGCCTGGACACATTATTCCGAACAAACTAAGAATCGTATGTACAGTTATTATTGTTATTTCTATATTATAATCTATATGTATGGCAATAGGCTCACCACCTATTCCATTGTGGGACTTAAACGTAACTGGTGAAATGTGGGTGTGTACTACACTCCTCTGCCTACCCCTTAAGGGGATTACAGGCGTGATGTTACGTATTAAAATCTCGAAGTTCTTAATAAAACCGGCAACTGTCCATTGCGTCGTTCTCGGTGACGATTCGTATTATACATATGAATAATTGCCGAGATTTATTATCATAATACGTTATACTCGCATAATTTTTATAAATGGTAATTCTTCAGTAGCGGGCAGGAACATGTTAATCTTGTAGGTAATATATTATCTAGTTACCTGTATTTTCACACATTTATATACACACAAACGAAAAAAATTATGTTAAGAATAGAATTAACAGACATAAATAACTAAGACACGTTAAATAGCAACATGCAGGTATTTTATCTCTTGTGCCATGAAACGTTTGTCATTTTTTGTATTCAATTTTTAATTACACAAACCTTGACTGTTATTAATAAAATAAGAAAATTCTTTCTAAAACTTGACCATGTCAAATAAATCATAAACTTTGTCATACTTTGTAATGAACTCTCCTGCCACATGAACAAACGCCACATGTGTTAGGCTTTTTAAACTGATAAGCGTAATTTTATACAAACGGTGCTTAGAAGGAAGTGTCTTGAACGCCTTACCAAGTGATACTATATCGACTCGAATATATAAAAACACCTAAGATACTTTTAATGAAATAACATAAAAAATTGTTAAGTAATAAGTAACATTTATTTACTTTACATTATTAGAAAGACATGAAAAGTAAGCCATATTCTCTCTTTCCCAATATTAAATAAGTCAGTACGTAAATATATCTATTTACCTATTTAGAAAAATCACAGGTCCGCTGACTGAACTTTCTTTTATTATTAATAATAATAATACCATCATGCCAGGTCTATAACGGGGTATGCAGAAAGCACCGAGGGATAAATATCTTTGTCCTTACAAACCTGACTTGCTTCGTCTACTTTACCTCTTGACTTCTTTACCTTTAAAATATTAAATAATCTACATTAGTAGGTACGTAATTGTTCGTGTATAGATGTTGTTTTGCGCTGTAATATATCGTCATAAACTGCACTACGGAAAGTCGCGTGGTTAATCGAACGTCTTCAACCGTGAAAATCTAATGGCAGCCTGTGTAATGTACATACCGACGTACACTCCGCAGACCGAACACTGCGGTAATTGTTCATTTAGTCTCTACTTACTGTGTTTTAAATTCTTCATTATTTTAATAAAACCCTAAATATAATAGACATGCACGTAGCTAGGACATTACGTTTTTGCCGTACTTACAAGCACTACAGGCGTGTTACATATGTATGTTTTGAAAGATGTGTTACAGTTCGGTCGCAAATATTTTCCTGTCCTTAAGGATTAATATGGACACGTGTATCTATAGGAATACAGCGACACAAATTCTGTTGTTTTACGGCAGGAACAAGTGGTAACTACTTGATAGCCCTTTAATTACTTTGGTACATCTTCTTGCTACAAGTAAGTAATGTTCACGATAAATAAGACTTGTGAATGAATAAATAAACTTGCACACACAGTATTTGTGTTTAGTGTGTAAAATTAATAACACAAAAGCTAAAGCATGGGTTAACTTAACAGAATAGCCATAGTCCATAGTCACGAGACAGTTTACGACTCTGTATAATCATAATAATTATTAGTGTAATTAAAACTAGTGTGCGCCGCGATTTTATCAGACGTAAAACAAGAGTTTCACAGGTGGAAATTAATTAATACGATTCCTCGAGAGAACTTCAAAATTCCAAATGAGCTCACATATGAAATCAAACGGTCACATAACCATAAAATTGGTGTTTAGGAGCAGCGCGGGACCGGAAACGGTACAGACACGTAGAGCCCGCAACAAAATAATGAACAAAAGTCATTATAAGTGGCGAGATGCGAGAGATAAGGCGGCGGTTAGAGTAAACGCGCTTTTTTACGTTAATTAAACTTACTTCTGTAAACGATGATGGTCTCATTATCCGCATTAAGTAGCACTCGCCTCTCGACTCCCGGCTTAGTGCTTTTTACGCAACGCTGCGTCCGCACTGCCGGACTCGTAATGCGTGCCTGCTCGCCGGCGACCACTTGAATCGTATTCACATTACCTGTGCTAACTTGATCTTTTACAGATCTATCTTACCAAACTAACTACTAAGCAAATGTCATTTGCTACACCTGCTACGATAAGTTAAATGCTACAAGATATTTTTTTCCGTTGCTTACATCGAGTTTCTAAGAATCATACCAAAAAATGTAATTATTGCTGTACTTTTTCATAGTAGGTATAAATGGTAATAATAATTGAAGTAAAAACCATTCGCTAGAAAGGTAAATTAACTTTATAACAATGGACATCTTCGTAGCTATTACCTAATAAAATGTTCAATTCAAAGCCTTTAATTTGTTGAAATTGAGCCTAAAAACACAAATTCATGACTGACTCCACGAGATGACGGTGCGTGGCCGCCGACGACATGTAATGGCCGGTGACGGCAAGGGACATGTCACAAAAACCGCCTCATTATCCTCTTCTATGACAATTCACCGCCATTTATAATGCTATTAATAATATAATAGCACGCCACAACAATAAAATTTAATTCCGTATCGAATGCACATTAAATGTTATTTCATCAGCAAAAAGCCGGTATGGATGTTTTGTTATTTTTTAACGTTGATATTTATTTTCTCATTATACACTAAGCAACACTAAATATCCGCTTCGTTTGATAAAGTTAATTTATGCTCTATCTATTGTGGCGATGTGTTCATTGTTCACCTAATGGGTCTTATGATGATTATTCGGTAGTTTCCGCGCACAATCGCTAATGAAATCGGGAAATGGTTCTATTTCTTGCTCAAGCGAGAGTAATTGGAGCTGTCAATTACCACAGATCGATCTAGAGTTTAAGTTGTGTACGTTGTTTTTGTGCAACCCATTCTATCTATCAGCGTAACACTAATTTGACATAATTAGAATCGTGACTACAATATTGCATCTTTCATTGTGTACGCGCTCGCAAAAGATGCTGGCTCACACATATCTCGTGGCATAATAGGATCGAATCAATACAGTGCATTATGTCATAGGAGTAAAAAAAAGCAACTACCGTTTTTGCGAAATATTTATAATAGGCAAATATAATGTAATTAAAACTTCTCGTGCTTATTAATAAGCTCATAAATAAAGACCCAATTACGAGAAACTACGTGCAGTACAGTGGCTTATACACATAAATTGAACCAATTAATTATAATTATTTTTTCATACGCTTGCTACACCTAGTTAAGTTTTACGTAATTATCTATTTATACAAAAATTTGTTAGAGTCCGGGGGAAAAAAATCTTCAATACGTTTTAAATTACGGTACTATTACGAAAATGTTAATTCAAATTGTGCTAAACATGCTCTACATATTTACTGTTCACACAACTCGTGTAGAGTATCAAATAAAATTACTTAACATAGCTTACTGTACTCGTGCCGTTTATTCGCGTATGAATTCAACAATGTAAAGCTCGCGAGTGTATTATTACGGGCCTAAAATGATTTGGCGAGAGCTTGAGTTTATCGGAATGATATCATGGAGGCAGCACGGGGGATAAACACGGATTGAGGCTACTTATTACGTACCGCGTTAGTATGCATGGGCTGGGACCGCGGCGCCCTGCGTGGAGCCCTGCCGCTGCAACATGGCCGACGCTGTAGGTACATAAGCGATGCTTAATTTACACACAGACAAGGGTACAATTTGAGCAATATTTATCATTATATGTTATACATAACCATTGGTTTATCAAGACCGATTACTTATTAACATTTGACAGTATTATGCCCTGCAAACCGCGTCATATCTGTTGCAATATTGTATAAAATATAAGTACGTGGAAATCCGTTAAAATGTTTATTAATTTAGATAAGTTACTGAATCTTAGCGCTTAATCTACACTGAAACAAGATTTCTGTGTCCTCATTACGTAATACGGAGGCCAACATTTATACGTAATAAGTACTTTATACTGATTGTAATCTTTATCAAAATACATATGTCTTGAAATATGCTTTTCTGCTATTAAGAATTTCAAATTTAACGGAATCGTATTGAAATAACTAAATTAACCGTCAATTATGCAAACCACCAAAATACTGTTCGATCAGAGATATCAATTTCAGTGCCTCTAATGGCACTGATTTGGATTTGCACGGAGAACTAACTTGTGTAATTTAAATTACCAACTCTACATAGAGTTGTTAAGTAATCTATGAACAGAGTTTTACAAAACTGTGCAACTTTAAATATCATTTAATACAAACATTATTTAATAATAATTGGTACTTAATAATTTTAAATAATAATCAATACTTTTGTACAAAGTATGTAGTAATTATCATTCGGTTGGTGAACACGGGATAAGACTACTTAGAAATTATTACGTAGAAATCCTATCAGTATGCATGGGTTGGAGCTTCAGCGTCAAGCGCCTAGCCCTGTTGATGCGATATGGTAGCTGTATATAAACGACGTCTCAGCTCAGCTTACAACTATATGCAATTCAGACCGGCTAGAGTAATTTGAACACCACGTTCGTTTATACAGTACCATATTATTGCAACAAATAAATAACCGCCCTTACTCCCTTACGCTTTATAAGTTGATACGAGCCCTTTTATGTCTCATTATATGCACATACTGTAGGTATTTCTTTGCAGCGTAGGCTTGAAACGTACACCACCGTAAAAGTAATGGGAATTATAGTAAATACATATAAATTAGTAAGTAGATAGTATACGTATATCAAAAGAACAGCAACCGCCCTTCAGTCCTTCGAAGAGAATTAACTGTTGTTAATAATTGAACTAACAGCGAAAATGTATAAACATGTTATGCTGACTAATACTCACCTGCGAATTCTTATTAACTGAATTCATATTAACAGTCCCATTCCTACAGCACTATTAGGGGTCCGTTGCAGATGCCCATGGGCGGCAGTGGCCACTCGTGACTGCTGCCAGCTCGTTAATTACTTTCATAACATAAAAAAAAGCTTCCAAAATCGTAGTGCTTTTGTATCATACTACGAAGTATGAAAACGCTTGTAAAAGTCCCGCGTAAAAAATGCGCATGGTTGTACATTATTTGATTAACTTCAAATTGTCATGGCAAAATCTCTAATTGAATCATAGACTTTAGTGTACCTATTTACAATCTTAGGATATCAATGGTTAATAAAATTTACATAAACCTCTGCTCGAAAAGTATGCACGCAAGTTTTTACGAGATCATTTTGCAAATAGGAAATTCCAACACACGATTATAGCATATTGTATGTATTATCGAGGAAAGAGTCGTCCAACTACTTATATAATATAATCTAAACCTCAAAATAAGGCCACAATTACCGAAATCACGCGTTTTATCTTGGCTAAATATAAAAACTAATAAAAAGCAAGAAACAGGTTGACATTCCGACGTTTTCTCAGGGACATTTCCTCAAATTAGTCTATTATTAGTTGCCGATCACGTCGTAGGATGCTTTTAATATTGAATTAGGGGAACCTGTGGTTATTTCGCCCTTAATCGCCCCCGCGGCTCGAGTTCTTGTATTAACGTTATATCCACAGTCGTGTAATGGCATAAGTAATAATAATGCCCAAATGACACAAAATATTGTCAAATTATAGGCTCTGAAAGCATGAGTAACCACTTACAACGTCTGTCGTTGATCCCTCGCGTAGCGTCAGCAAGTCACGTCGGAATGAGATTTATAACCAGCGGTCCGCTGTGATTCCCTGTGCTGTCTCCGCTCGAATACAAAGGGTTTCTATTATTATTATATATCTTAATCCATTCACTGTCCTTAGCCCAATGCTTCGTTTGTGTAGACTTTAGCAAAGTAATCAACGTTACTAAAAAAGGTTGCTCAAAATAGCTTTGGAATAATTTGCGAACAAAAAAAGATGGTTATAGACCCTTAAACCTTTTAATGGTAGACAGCAAGCCTTAAATTTTAATACTTATTTCTCTAATGCTCTTAATGTTTAAAATATATGGTTGCAAGTTAATGATTTACTCTGCTGACATTACAATTGTCTAATTATATGACTATATCAAAGGACTCAAGGTACGCGAAGACCATCCGAAAACGGCTGTGTCATATTATTTTAGTGGATGACGCCGACCGCGGAGCAACAGCTGCGGGTCACTGCTTGATTGTAGTGTTTACGCTCGATACGAATCGATTTGTATTGAATGATCCGATTCGAATGATCGTAGACTAATAGGACCCGTCTCCGTATATTTTTGGACCGCTGACCGTTCATTTAGATCGTACGTGACGTGCTTACACGGAAAGTAAATCGTTTGATTCGCATTATAACCATTCGTATTATTAAATGTTCGACCCTGTGAGAATTTTCGATTCGAATAACGTGTTGGAATGTGAAATAAATTCGTTTTATGTTATTTTCATTGGCTAATTTGTATTTATCTGTATAATGTTTACCAACTTTTGATTTTACGATCCAATTTTATGACTCTTCCATTTAGTGCGGTTGATTTATTTTTATCTTCGTATTCGATGTCAATCTTAATAGTTTTTCGAAACCACGCTAAACTAAATACCTACTTAATGTTTTTTATGCTTGAAAGTTATGATGGACAGATGTTTTTATAATAAAGTTAAATACATAGATTGTTAAATTCAAGTGCTATATATTGGAATTGTTGGTTTAACGTATTTTATTCACCAACACACGTAGGAGTGTTACATCGAATGACCAGTAGACATTTATATCAACTAAAATATGTCAATTGTTAATATAAGTTATTAAGCGGTCAGTAAGTTTTTGTGTAGACCTTACGAGGTTAAGTTAAGGCAGTTAATGTCACCCATAGATATTTATTTACAGCGCCGAGGAAGTTGTTGATTATTTGCGAATTTTAAACAATTCATAAACAACCCCGTGTCATAGCGTTCTGAAAATAACATCTTTAGGATGGCTAAAACTCTTTCTGGGTATACAACTAGCGGCGCACACGGTGTCACCTATGTTGAAAAATTTAAAAAGTTTCGAGTCCAAGATACTCAAGAGACACCATTGTATAGGTACATAATGTTTTCAAATGTTTTACGAAGTTTGTATGCAAATACCATTTAAAAAACGTACCTATTAAAATTTAGTTATGTTCCAAATATAAAATTTTAATGCACGTTAGGTGAAACTACTTTCATTACAATTTGTATAACGACCCTTACAACATATTGAAAAAAACTATGTTTTATGTCTTTGAAATCATTAGATACTAAGGTTTTTATCATATAAAAAATAACTAAGTTAGAATAGGAGCAATAGCTAGGGTATTATGCTCGGTATCCAATATTTACTTATCGTTCCATTAAATGTATTAAAATGTGCAGTTTGGGTCGAAATGTTACAGAGTCGTGTCAAAGTTAAGGAAAAATAGAACCATGCAAACAGCCAAATACTGTTAGGCCCTGCCGATTTATCGTCAGCGCCAGCGCTACAAATGGAGCAAAATATTTGCCTTGACTCTAATCAAACGAAACGAATAGCGTCCTATGTCAACATGAAGTATTGAAAACAAATAAACCTACCTACATATAACGTCAAGCGAACAGGATCGTGGTGGCGGAAAATTATTGTATTAGATAAAAATATGTTGACAGGAAAAATTTAACTCACAACATTTGGTTTCATACATGTTTTATCATTGGTTAATCCACATTTTGTCATTATTAAATTTAATAAATATTTTTGGCACGCTGCACTTATCAATTGAAGATCTGTTTTTGGTAACGGGGTAGAAACTTTTAAATGGTACCGCGGTGTCTTGGAAGAGACACCGGGTTATGTGGGACCTTTACCCAATAAAACCGTCTCGTTGGCCTTGCTAGCATTATTCAGAAAAACTCTGGGATCTCCAATGGAACGCACCGGCGACCTCCTAAGGCTTTGCTCTGCGTTGGCTCGCCCCGAGGAGGCATATGTTCCATCCCATTGGTTCTGGTGTTTACAACCGCTCGCGGCCACACACACGCTGTCGCTGGCTGGTGGTTAGAGCTCCCACTCTCGCTGATCGCAATCCTGAAAGTCCTCTTTTAGTAGTCTCCTACGATATTTCGGAGATACTGTAGTTGTATTCTGGTTCCGAATAATTACACCATATAATGCACAATGTCACAATGTTACAAAATCATGCTTACATTTATAACGATTGTTAATTCATTGTAACGGATTTAAAATATACATAATTTATACATTTTGTTAAACCGTTAGATATCATTTACGCGCACACAAGCGTAAACAGTGATAATTTCAAATTAATTAACGGACGGTATAAATTAAATACATTTTTAATAGAACTAAAGATCAATAGCTTCACCGGGCCCAAAGTCTGCGTGGATACATTTTGCAGATCGCCACAAGACAGTTTTATTTTAATTGTTTCACATAGTTTACCGCAAAGTACCGTACCGACTGATACTTACTAATTAACTTTAAAAAATGTTGTCCTAAGTTTCTGTTCTCTCTATCTCGACGTACTTTTCCTTATCACTAATGATCGATCAGTACAAGTTTTCATCTCAGATTACAAACCCCTTCCTCTTCAACGATAAGAACTTGAAACGTTTCCAAAACTATTAACATTTGAGTTATAAAAAGGGACGTGTTTAAAAGAAAAAAAAAACAAAAAACAATTACGCAAACTTTTAACACCGGAAATGGGGCCATCAGTAAATCAAAATTGCACCATTAGGTGCTCAGTCGCAACTTGCAAAGGATCCGACACTCAAAAACTATTCATTAAATTCGTGAGAAATGATCAGGCGGACAGTCTACGCTAATCGTCCATAATTCGCTAATAATTTTCGAGAAGGTGTATTCCTCAGACAAAACTATACATCCATTGATGTGGCCACGGCGGTAGATCGAAGCAATAATTCTGTACAAAAGTTTAACGTACACCAAAAAGCGATTTAAATTTCATAGCATAACAACGCTTTGATTTTAAAAAGCAATAAATAAGAAAGCGCTGACAAATTTTATGAACACATTCAATCGATGGCACGGAACTGGTGCCGTGGGTCCGGGCCAGCGAGCCGCAGCGTTATATTGACATTCAAACTTTCAAATGTTTGCTCTACGCTTTTAACTTATACATTAAACGCTAACGCGTCGCAGTTCCGGATTTTTTCTTGCCAAATTTACAGCTCGGGGCGACGAACTTAACCACCGCCATAACTTATGTCATTACAACTAATTAGCACCTGACAAACACTATTTAACTTCAGACGCGACGTGAAAGTGCTCATACACAATTTATTATAATTAGTAATGGTGGTTATAAAAGTAATTCAGTTTACGGCGTTCGACGCGAGGTGCTAATGGGGAACCATTACTTTTAAGTGCTCATTATCCTGTTGGGATTGAGACAAGTTTGAAAATCTGTCGTTGTATAAATGAAAACGGATATTCGAAATTGGTACAATAAAACGCTTAGGGCCCGTAGGTTTATCGCGTCCACTTCCTACAGCCGCGCTAATAACGAAAACAAACAACCACAACGGACACAAAGGGACGCAAATAAGGCCAAAAAGCGCTAATATAAAAAAGTGTGCCCGTTTTTATAACGCTACGAGTAAGTGTGAGGTCGGGGCGAGGAATGTTGGCGCCTGTCTGAGTACGTATACCTGTCCGTTTATCAATGGACCGTGGACAATAAGATGAAAAAAGAACAAGAAAAAATATCAAAAAAGCGCTTCATCAATCCGATGCGTCCGGCAAGGGTTGTCGCCGACGAAATATACTATCACCCGATCGACTTCCTTTTCTCCTCGTTCATAATCAATTTGCAGAAATTATTATTGAAACGTAAAGTGAGAATAAAAAATGCTAACAATACTCCGATCTCGTAAACTTGCAAAACGATCGACATAACTCTACAAGTTCGTGTCACTATTGGTCGTAATCTCCAATATTTTAGTCGGGCCGAGATATTGTTATCCAATATTAAAATACCATTGAGAGGCATTCCGCTAGCGTATAGGCAATAAGTTTCCGACATTGTCACATGTAGGCTTGCCACCCCGGCGCGGAGAGACGTAAATATCCCGAGTAAAGCCTAACACAACTCAAGATGAACACGACAAAACTGATAAGAGCCTCGCCTCGTCCGAGACATCCCAATTTAGTGCCGGCCTGGAGATAACGCTATTATACAGCTTTTAACTATACTGACGATACGCTAAATGTATTTAAAATCACCTTATTGTGGCTTTTTGAGATACGAAGTGTTGCGTGTCATTATTGTTTTTTAAAATATTTTCAATAAGATTTCAAATAATCATAATATTTTCAACACAACGCAATTAAAAGACTGGATAAATGGACGAATATATAGCAGAAATGATTCATAGCAGCAAGAATTCATGTGTGAATATCAAATATACACATATTTGATATTAACAATATAACTGCAGTCGTTGGGGTCAACGGTTGCTCCGAATTTTTCTGTAATAAACTATAGATTCATATTGAAAATTGCATTATATTCTTAAATAAAATAAATCATTACGTTGCAGTATATTGGTATGTCCCAAATGAACACTTGTTTAACAATAATAAAATTCCGGTAAAGATTTTTTTGTATCAGCATTAACTTGTATATATGTATTGTTTAATAAGCGCTTCTTGATAGATATTAGTTAACATAACAAAAAAGTTTTATATAATGTACTCGCTTAAAGTTTTCTGCACCTTGAATTGTAGTATGTACCTAATTCAATTTGAGCAAACAAACGGCAAAATTGCTTTTCATCAAATTTGTTACACTTTCTATCTAATCACAATGTTTAATATTCATTTTTTCCATTGAAGATAAAAAATATAAAGAAAGCTTTATTACAAGATAGATTAGGAGATCAATATTACATAAAAAGAACGCATTTAAAAGTAAAATTGTGGTTTACGATTAGTGTTCTTAAAGGAATATATACAGCAGTCGCTCTCTTAGCTAATAGAGAAAAACTTATGTTAGAAGCGATTGTGCAATGTTCATTATTCCTATGCAACTCCACCTACGTTTCTAATGCCGGCAATAAGAATACTAGCAGTACTATTCACACATTGACACAATTACAGAAACACCAGCATTTTTTTTCATAAAACATCAAAGAAAATAGGATTTTTCTGTTAAACTTTATAATAAATAAATAATGTAATGGTTTATGTTTATTTAAGTGACACCTTACTTTTTTTTTTTCTCTAATTGACGTTTTGCTGTTGACCTTAGTGGCCTCTACAGCTTCACCCGGGCTTTTGTGGCGTGCCATAGTGGCTC
>DWDX01003971.1:0-12328 GCA_018245675.1 Agara michaeli
GGCACGCACCTCTGATTTATTACGTGCGTTTTATGAGTAACATTTAAATATCACTCGCTATAACGGTGAAGGATAACGTCGTGAGGAAACCTGCACACCTTAGAGATGCTATAAAGTATAATCTTTTCTGAGGTGTCTGAAATCTAGCCAATCCGCACTTGGACAGCGTCCAGCAGACCATAGTCTACCAAGACTATGGCCTACATCCCTCTCACCATGAGAGGCGACCCGGTTCAACAGTGGACCAATAAAAGGGTCGAAAAAAAACTGGATCCAGTTTTATAAATATTGAATACAAACAAAAATAATATATGTATTCGTTGTTTGAGACAATCCGGCGGAAATCTGCAGCCGTTGGTATACGAATATGGGACAATATCGGATATTAGTTGACAGCGGATCCTTTTTGTAATAAGATTATATTGACCTTTGATATATTCTCGGCTAGAGGGAGCCAATTGAGTGCGATATACGAATTACATAATCAGTATACTTCTTCATTCCTAAATACTAGATTATACTAAAGATTAGATTATACTAGAGATTAGGCTAAATATTTTTTTGTGAGTAAGACAATTCCACACACGGCTATCTAATTCAAAAAGTATTAATTAGTTTAATTCCATATTATACACTAAATAAAACAATATTCAAGTGGTTTTTTTTATAAATAACGCTACGAAAAAATTTCGAGGATAATTCTCGATAATTAAATTTTTAAAAGTATTTTACATCCTTGAACTCTCTAGCCACTCTGAAATCGTTCCTTTGTTCCGAAAAAAAATTAAATTCCTCTCTCATTGTCTCTATTTTCTCTGTTACGAAATGGAGAACAATGAATTTAATCCCACACTCTTGATACAGTAAAGAAAAAACATCCAAAACCCTCATTATCATAATTTTACTGTTCATATTTAAATTTGGAACATAAAAGGAAATTTTAGAACAAAGCGGCCCCATAGTATATATTAATCTCAAAGCCTATTGGTAGGACCTCGATATACATATGTAGTAATGCAGATAAAAAAAGTCAAATTTAATTCTTCTGTAGTTTAAGGCATGTCTTTACTTTTCTTAGTAACCATTTGTAACACACGTATACAAACATATATTTGTATGTTTATCAATTTAATTTCTAATGAGCTAACCTAATATTAAAATACAATAAATTATAGCTAATAAGCTAATAAGCTATAATTTATTATATTTGTATATGCTCTGTTATACCGTGTTGAATATTTTACGAGTATTCAGCCTACGAAATGGCGCGCTCAAGGCAATGATCAGCCGAGAATATTAATGGCAGCCGCAGAACTGATAGAAAATAATTTATTTAAAGCAATTAATTGTCTTGGTCCAGCCACCAGAAAGTTTAGACATCGAAGTTTACTAGATTTATTAAGTTTAGTTGAACTGGTAGTGATAGTCTAATGGTTTGAAATTCAGCCTCCCACTCCGAGGGGTCTGGGTTCGATCCTGGCACCTCTGACTTGTTACGTGCGTTTTATAACTGAAATTTAAATATAAACAACTATGAGAGGACACCCGGAGCGACAAAAGGGTCGAAAAAATAAAACATTAAATTTAGCCATGGCAGTTTTGGAGGCTTGCCACTAAGCCGTATCTCCGCCAAGAGAATCCGTACCCAGCAATACGACCCAAAAGCAATTGCAACCATAATAAACATTAATATTAATAATACAAAGGGATCTCTCTCATATCTATTATATTTTTGGTGATCAATAGTTGAACTGTATTTAATTAAATTTTATAGAGACTAATATTAAAAAGATAGCTTGAGTTTTTGGGAGGGAACACTACACCCTTGCGCCGTAAAAGTATCTAAATACTTTTTTATAATCAATATCGATAAACGTTATATAAAAACTGTTCAAGCTCAAACATCAACGGGGTCGCGTGACACAAGGTTCTTTTCATTACTTCTCATATCCATTCAGGGCACATTTACAAGTGGGACTGAAATACATATTATATTTGCGACGTTTTGTTCTTTAGGGTGTTAATAAAAAATCATTTGTACCGAAATGTGAAATAAAAGTTACGACAGACGTAAGATAATTTTATGAATAATATCTTGCGAGAAGCTTTCAGGTAAAATTGAAAAGGAATCAGTAATCATTTAGCATACGTGATGCTTAAAAAATGTGGGTACTTCATAAAATAAAATAAAACAATTAATATCATTACATTTACTTAATGAAATAAAATGACAAATAATAAAATGAATTATTTAATAGGCATTTTTATTACTTCAAGATACGGCACAATCGGATATGCTAATCAAAAATTTGTTTTCGGTGGGAATGAAACTCACGACTTCTTATCACCGGTCAGGGTATGTAACCACGAAGCCACCGCACCGAGATTCTAAAAGAAGTTACAGGTTATAGAAGGTATAAAGATAACCGGTGTTCACAATACACCTTTACGGGGACATATATGAATTAACCTACAAACCGGAGCAGATCGTCAAGAGCATATTCGCTAAAAGCTTTCAGAGAAAATTGCTTCGAAAACGACAATTTTCCCCCGCGCACACACGTTACGAATTTGACAAATGTACGCATTTACGAGTACGTCATTGTACGTAAATACATTAGACTTTCGTTCGTGACGTTGCGGTATGCTTTTCGAATACATGTTCTGTTTTTTTCACTTCACTGCCGAACACGGATCGCGTCTCGTAGTGAAAGTTAGACCATATTCCCACAGGCCATAGTTACCACGCTGGTCTAATGCGGACTGGCAGATCCGACACACCTCAGAGACATGATGTACTTTCTAACATCCCTGAGGTGTACAGGTTTCCTCGCGGTGTTTTCGTTCACCGTTATAAGTAGCGATAATTAAATCTTAAGTTATAATCACACCATGTAATAGTTATAGAATTGAGTTTGTAAGCAGATGACAGCGGGCTGATTTTGACACACACGATAGCTGTCACGTGTGTTCTGTATCAGACTAAAGTCATACTGCAAGATTGTTAGTGCTGGGAGTTTTTTTTACCCGGCTTTTTTCTCCCGGTCTACTATAGCCTGAGGGGCACACAAAGCCGAAGTAATGAAGAGGACTAAAACATGACTTTCATTAAGTGTATGTATGTACCTTATAATGAATAAAACAATTTGAATTTGAATATAGTTTAATTAAGGAGTCCGCGCCTCCCCTGCTCCTCCCCCTCCCCCTCCTCCGAGCTCACCGGCCTCAGGCAGACGTCAATATTCCCCATTATGTAGCGGATCGTTGCGAATTCGTGATTTATACATATTTCAAGATAGGCTGGAGCGGCTCAAGCTCCAAACACTGGATGTACACATCCATCTTGACCTGAGCCCGTGTGACCTGTCGTACGTATTGTAATCCTCTTAGAAGATCGGGCAGCGGTTATAAAGGAATGGGCGTGCCTGCTATAAGATCTGTCACAAAAACGTCAATTCAATTAACAAAGTGCTAATCCGTGATACTCGATAACGCAGTTGAGAGGTAACAGCATCTGGACATTTTAATGTTAATTTTGCAAAAGTGTGCTTTCCAATTTAGATATGGATCAATTGTAATGCCCCGAAAATTTATTGAATAAACTTCTTCGATTCTCGTATTATTTTCAACAACGCTTACTTGACTGCGTTTTGTTTATAGTTTCCGAACTGTACTGTAATTGTTTTAGTACAGTTGACCTTAAGTACATAGTTCAGCCAATGCACCACCGATAGCAGTGTATCTTATACTTCTAGCTCGAGATCAACGTTAGTTAATTCGTTTTGTGTAATAAGAACCGTTGCGACGTTAGCAAACATGACGCAGAGTGGATTAGTTATCGGAAGTAAATTATTAACATAAATGGGATAAAACAAACGTCTCGCCTAACAATCCGAAAATCGTGGGTTACAGAAAAGGGTTCTCACGTTACCGACCTTGGTTTAAAACTATCGTTCATGTCACAAGGATAGAATCGAGTCAAGTCACTTATCATGCCTTGCATCTCATCCGGCCGGCACATTCCGATACTTGGCAACCATGGGACGGACCATCGCACCTTCTCGTGCCGGGCCTTTGGCACTGGAGAAATCGCATGCTTCTAACTCAATAGACATGCATTGTACGTCGTAGAAGCTATTGGTTTGAACCTTTACCATTTAAATAATAATAATAATCGTCATCATAATAATAAGCATATTGAAAAAATGCACCTGACCATTAAAACTATGTACCTTTGCTAGTTGCACGCAGTGTTTACCCGGGACTACCTGCATCTTACTGTGCCCATGTTTTATTTACAAATGATCCAATTTACCAATCGCTGGTCAAACAAATTAATAAATAATTTGTACAGATTGTGAGCGCTTTGGTAATTCTCTTTACTATTCTTACTTAGCTGCCTCCGCAGAGAGCGGTCTTCCGTGTGCCGGGTACGAGCTCTCACTAACGTCTCGGTTAGCTCTCTCACTTTGATCGCATCGGTCGGCCGGTTTACCCGCTGTCCTTTATCATCTATTTTGCCCGTGATTATGTGGCGTGCCAGAGTGGCTCGGCCAGAATTAAGGAGGTGGGGAAGGGGTAGGAGTGAGACTCAGCACCCGGCGAACCGTGGCTTAAGTACGCAACTCCGCCCCGCGAAGAAGAGGTCGATGGGCCGTGCGCTCGACCCGAGGGCGCCTCCTGGAGGCTCGAATCTCGGCTCAGGGCGACGCACGATGTGTGTACCTATGCTACAACGGACGAAAACGGACAGTCGTGCGGGTGTTCCGCACGCCTTAGTAAATCCTCAGTAACTGAAAGCTTTACTATGTTCTGTGTATCGTCGTCTACAAAGAAAATATTCATTTTCTTATTGTTATTGTTGGATTCATTTCTACGCAAGAACTGTCCCGGTATTCGTAGACGCGTCTTCGTCCCAATATTGATGTGCCCTCTTTCCACTCCACCGACATCGCTCACGATGTTCCGTGCTCGTCATAGACGAGCCAAGTTATGGCTTCAATCCTGAGTTAAGATTAAAAACTAGGATATGCAATAAAATTGAAAAGAGAACCATAACTGTGAAGTACGTATGCTTAGTACAAGCGAATCGCTCGGCCGTAGGTTCATGCCCGTTGGCGTATTTAAAAGTTGACAATACTATAACAGGTTGTGTAGTAGATACAATACCACCGACGTGACCTTACGAGATAGGTAATTTTCTAAAGTTAAGTGTTCATATTTATATTTCATAGAGTATTTGTCTCCATGGTATTAAATTATTGCCAAAGTAGTAATATCTCACTGCGACTAATTATTATTTGTTACGGAACACCATTGTTAAACGAAAATCGTACATATGTGGCCTGTATGAAATTGTGCTTAATAGAATGATAAAGATAAATGAATAAAAGCAATGTACCGCTACCCAATAACGAGATTACGTATTACGACTTGAAGTAATATCTATTATCCATAAGTTATTAATATGTTCATTATGGCGAGCCTGAATATTTCCGTAGGGGTGAACTACCCAAGTTACTATAATAAATAAAATACGTATATGGTTCCGAGCAAGTTTATTGCAATACATATATCGATCGAGTTATCGCCGGCTCGGGCGGAGTCAGAAGGGGCGCGCGGTGGAGGGGTACGCGGGGCACGCGGCGCCGGCGCGGCGCAGAGCGCGCCACAGCGCGCGCAATAGGCGCGCCAGTTGCGCCCCCCGCGCTAGTTGCGCCCCCCGCGCCGCCCGTCGCCGGCTGTTCAATTTACGTACATTATTTATTCCACGAGGAAAATAGCTGACAAGCGATTTGTAAATGGATGTCTTTGTCCGTTTGAAATCTTTTGTGTCTTAGCCGATGTTTCAACGATACGACACGACTTAGCGGGTATGTCGTAAGTGTATCAGCAATAATTCAGTAAGCGAAATCATTTAAAGTACATATAATCGTCTTACCTTCTGACGCCCATTCTTATAAAATAATCGTGTAAGAACGTGTACGAAAACGCGTGCAGTTCGTTGAGCGGCCAGACACCGGCGTGCAGCACCGGCATCGTTGTCAGCATGTCACAACATTGTTCGATCACGCCGCGGAGCAAACTTCGGTCGTGTCTCTTTTTAGGACGGAGGGAGAGTAACGCGTATTACGTACGATGAACTGAGTTCGTTAATAATTAACCCTCGAGATGTTAAAGGCGTAACTGAAATATTGCGGCATGTTCTTTAATCGCATTAATTTCACGAGTGAAACGGAACGTCTTGTCAAATGTTATTCGCACCACCCTAAACCGCAAACGGTTCCAATGTACACGCGCGGACCACCGCTACATGCCGAGCGTAACACGACGAGCCGCTGGCCTGCGACGGTCACAATACACACACTACAAAATATATTTACAGCACAGTACATACGTACAAGGGTCCATTGCGACGCCTATAAAGGTGGACTATCGAGCGCGAGCATAATCACTCGCGTTTCTTACATCGCTGCGGCGCGCCGTGGACGCGCACGCGAGCTCGCGGGAGCGTGACGGGAGCGTGACGGGAACGTGACGGGAGCGAACGTACCGCGCCTCCTCGATCTGCGAGTTGAGCGTCAGGAAGTCGGGGCTGTCGCGGCGGCTGTGGCGCACGCCGTTCGCGTACACGGCCTGCCGACACACACTTGCATCACCTCGGCCGGACGATCGTCTCATGCGCTACTTTTCTACTAAATCGACCATATTTCGATCGCAATGTTAATGTCAGTTTTACATAAGCACTTGTAACTGTATAATACGAAATGTAAGAGACATTATTCCGGTACCTGGTCGGCGTCTGGCGCCAGGCGCTCGAGCAGCGCCGTGAGCGCGAGGCGCAGCTGCGGCGGCAGGTCGCGCTCGGGTTGCGACACGATGTGCTTGGGCACGTGCGCGCCGCAGAGGAACTGCGCGACCTCCTCGCTGAAGTGGTTGCAGTTGTGCTCCAGCAGACGGTAGAGCGCCGCCGTGTACGTGCTGGTGGCGAGCCCCTGGATGTAGTCCACGAACACCTGGAACGGCACGAACGTCGTCCCGAGCCGCTCCACCCGGTGCGGCGCTCCCAGCTGGGTGCTACCCTGCAAGGTGCATACGCGGACTTTTACATTATCATTTGCGTACATATTTTTACTTCCAAACTAAATATATAACTATACTAGATTTGCCCGCGGCTCCGCCCGCGTGGAATTCAATGTGTCACAAAGTTTTTCCAGTGTAAATAACGACCCCGCGGGAATTCTAGGGTAAAAAGTAGCCTATATGTTGCTCCACAAATAATTAAACGATTATTTACAAATCGATTTAATTGAAAGAGAGAAAAACCGATTATTTAGTATTGGATGTTTTCCACTCCCAAGTCACATCCCTACTCACGCGAGCATCCCGCAGCCGCTTCCCCGCGTGCTTGCCATTCTATGCGTGATTTTTTGTTGCGGATAATTTTGAATCTATGATATCTTCTAAAGTATTTATTATAAAGACGTACTGTAAAGTACAATTTCAATCTCGGCAACCTTTTCGTAAAACAATGAAAAACTAAAAAGAAAATGGCAGAAAAAAGTAGCCTATGTTCATTCCAAGACACAAGTATTTCTATATGAATTTTCATCATAATCGGTTCAGCGGTTTGACTGTGATGACGTTATAGACAGACAGACAGAGTGACAGACAATTACTTTTGCATTTATAATATTAGTATGGATACCGTTACAGGCATCCGTTCAGATAGCGCGGCGGAGCAATGAAGATATTTATTTACTTGTCAAAATCCGTACAGTTCTAAACTGGCCGTTTCAATTCTGTCTCGCGTCACTAGCTTGGAACGGTTCACTTGATTTTTAAAAACCGGTGTTCATTCTTAAAAATCCACTTCCATTCCTTCACTGTTATATAACTCTCACTGTAACAGTAAAGGAAAATGCCGCGAGAAATGTCAACCGAGAGCGCGTGGCGGCCCTCACTACTCCTTGGAGAGAGAACGTCGCGGAGCCCGGCGGAGCAGAGGGCCTAGCGCTACGGACGCTTCCTACGACTCTGTCGAAGACTCGACTTATCTTACATAACTGATTCGGCAAACGTTGTTCTGCCATATAAATTACGAGCTTTTGCCCGCGGTTTCGCTCGCGTTAAGAACTTTCATCCCATAATTTATCCCCTTGGGGATAGAATTAATCAAAATCCTTTCTTAGCGGATGCTTACGTTATAACATCTACCTGCATGCCAAATTTCAGCCCGATCCGTACAGTGGTTTGGGCTGTGCGTTGATAGATCACTATGTCAGTCAGTCGGTCACCTTTGGGTTATATATATTTAGATAACAGACCGGACCACGCGTTGGCATGGTTCAATTAAAATAATGGTGTAATAACTTAATCTCATATATGTAAAAATCTCGTAGCACGATGTTTGGTTTGATGTTCGGTGCCGACTGCTTCGTGCTATACCAGCGGCGGCGCGGCGGCTTTAATCTTTCAATGAATTTTGTTTCGATTGACGGTTTAAATTCGTAATATCTTTTGAACGGAATGTCCGATTTGAACAAACTAAAAAGCAATTTACATGTATTGAAACAGTCTTGCTTAGGAAGGATTTATTTGGATAAGGATCAATGCAAAGGTAGGGATAACTTGGTCCGATTTTGGTCGGAATTTCTATCAACTTTTAAAATGTTAAAAAGTAGTTATAGTGACATAACTACAATAGTTAGCCATATGCTATCGCGACGTTTTTTGTAGATATTGATATGTTCTTTTATATTGTAGTACATTTTTTTATTCTATCATCAATAGTTTTCGCAACGCATGCGATAAAAGACGTTTTATGACAATTTTTTTACACCTTGGGTTACATAATTGTCGTTTTAGTGAGGATCCTTAGTTTTTCCTGTAATTAATGTAGCCTATGTTGATCGGTGATAATGTAGCATTCAAATGGTGAAAGAATTTTTAAAATTGGTACAGTAGTTTTTGAACCTACTCGTTACATACATACACACACACACACAAATCTTTCCTCTTTATAATATTATATTAGTATAGATAGATAAACATTTGTGAAGAACCTTCAGCTTGTTCCGTCTTCCCTTCAAGTTGTTATTTCGCGAGCGACATGTCGTCACCGGTGTCCATATAAGGCGTCACGGTTACGGCGCGACCTCGCCCTGCAGGTCATGATACGTAAACGTACGTTAAATACACGAAATCACCCGCAGCTTCGCGGCCTCGCCCCGCCCGCCGCAGCTCGCCGAGGACGGTGTCGTTTCTCTGGTTTCCTGCCGGTCGCCTTAATGAGCGCGGTAGCTTTGAGAGCGAGAGCATACGGTAAGAATGTTTGCTGAAAGGCAACCTTAGGTCAACAACCAAACGGTACTACTTTTGTTATGATCTGTTTATTATAGACCAGTTTTCCTAGAAACTACCTAGTCGTTTAAATAACATAAAAGATTTTTAACACGTCTCTGGATGGAGTGTTTCCACTGACTTTACATTTATGATCTTAGAAACCTTCCGAGACATATCAACAGTACAGAAACAGTTTATCAAACCGCTAGATAAAACTGGAACACCAAATTGTTCCGTGACGCTAGGCTTCTGAACGTTTCATACATTGCGTGAGGCCGTAATGCATTAAAATATAATGCAACCGTTCTCGATCCGCACGAGAATGTGTCCGCTGCGGGCGGCGCGGTCGCCGGCGCGGTTTCGTCCCGGCGGACCGACGGTGGACGTACATCTGTTCTCGAGTGTCCGCCACCCGCCGAAACGATCGCTATAATTAACCAATTTGTTGCCAGCTGCCCACGTGTTTGAAGGTAACGAGCATTACCTGGTGTTTGTAGACGAGCCTTTTCAGGAATGTTTTAAATGCGTAAGCTCTTTACTTCTGAGCTTGTTTTGGGTAAATTTGTAAACTTCCTGAAAAAAAAATCGTTATATAAAAATTATGAACATTTTAGTGATTATTGAGACCTAATGTTGTACCTAGTTTGTAGATCGTGCAATATCTGTGTAAGTAGGCAGGAAACCCGTCAATAAAATTCTATGCTGCATAGTGGCATACGGCAGTGCAATCCTCGACACTGATATTTTGTGGCAAAACTAAGTATCGCAGAGTTGGCTATCAGTTAGGTCAATTAAAAAAGTGGTATTGAAGCTAACATTATAGTGTAGTCTGCCAGCGGCGCACGTGCGAGGCGCGAGCAAGACGGGACTCAGGAGGGATGTCGCCGAGAGAGGACGCGCAACCACTTCACGCTTAGAACTGAGTACCTAGAACACATTACAGATATCCAGCACGCGCAGCATTAACATTTCGACAAAAGCTTCACCTGAACGTCGACAAAAACCGCTCTTTACGATTAATAAGTAAACAGTTTGGAGTAACAAAAACTTTAAACAATAATACAACGTAATTCACTTGGACTGCACAAGGCCAAGCTAATTTTACCTTTGCATGAGTCTCGAGGAACTAATAAAACACTGTAACGAGAGAAGCGGGCACGAGCGGAGGCGGGGCCGGGGGCGGCGGCGCTACTTTAAATTGAAGCCATTAGCTAAACGAGGAATCGATCTCCGGCCGCACATCGCTCATTGATCCCTGCTCTCGGCACTCTCTCCGCGCGCACTCCTCACCTCGTCCCCTAACACTCCAGGCCATCGCCACGAGGTCGCCCGCGTGTAGCTCGCCGTCGCTTATCCTTCCTTATCCCTCGATGTACTTGTTCTATTACTAGCGACACCATTTTACATGTCGATCGAATCCTTATAAACTGAATATGGAATAGGTTACTATGTAAATAATTGACTATTAAAGCTATCGAGGGTAGAAATATTACGACAAAAGTAGCTACAGGCCCGAAATGTTCTAAGCCAAATATTTTCAACCTTGTTACACCAAAAACATTCTGACGACTCTATAAACGTATTTTGTTTCGACTCTTTTATTATTCCACTGCTGGACACAGGTCTCCTCTCACAAAGAGAGGCTTGTAGGCCTCAGTCTACCACGATGGTCAATTGCGGATTGGCAGACTTCATACATCTTAGAAACATTAAAGAACATTATAACGTGTCTAAGTTTTGCAGGTTTAACTCACGATGTTTTCCGTCACAGTCATAGTGACTAATATTTGAATTTTAAACCCAGACCCCTCGGTGTGAGAGGCTGAATTTCAAACCATTGGCCATCACTGCTTACTGCTATGAACCGTTTTAAGGTGATTCATTTCCTATAAAATGGCTTAATGATTTCAAAGACAATGCAAAATCAAAATAATGCCTTGGGACATCTTCACGCGTCGCCATCATTACCCCAACCAGGCTGGGCCTGTGCTTTGGTGACCAGAAAAAGGATAAATAAACACTATACATTTGATACTTACATTGATATTTTATTACACCTAAAAACAAAGCAAAAAATGTGCTCACCACACAAATGTTTATCCTGGGTGGAAATCGAACCCATGAGCTCCGTTTTACCAAGCATCATTTCCAATGACTTCACCAAGAGTCCTATAAGAAAATTATCCGAGATTACCAAACAAGATTACCCGATCGCCTTGACATTCGCGCCCTACAGCTTACTAAAGTCTGTTCTAAAGGAAATTATACATTAAGTACTAATTACAGTACAGCAATCTTTTATCTGTTGTTTTGTTTCTAGAAGTTATTACTCGTTATCCGTAAGTACAAGTAAGCGACGCAGAAAAAACGCCCGAAGGAGCTTTCCTAAACGAGAGGCTGCCGGTGGGAGCATGACGCGGCGGTGACGTCATGACGTCACGTGTCCAGCTGGTGTCTGCCTGCTGGCCACGTTGCGGGCTCGCACGCGGGCCGCTGCAGCGCTACGCCCTCCCGCGCCCAGCGCTCACGTCCGCGCTCATTGTTGACGTCGCTATTGCATACATACATACATATCGCGTATCAATCAGCGGTCGCGCAGTCATGTGACTCGCTATAATTGCACCCCTGCCCCCGCGGCCCCACTCCCCACACACACTCGCACGCACACCGCCCAGCTCGGCGTACCACCCGCCTGCGCCCTGATCTCCGCAGTAAACACGGCACTAGTGCTATGCCTTAAGCTTGCATCGTCAGATGATACATATGAAAATATAGCAAGATAAATCTTTCACTTTACACCTTAAATGTCAAAAACCTGATTAAATTATTGATCGACGGTATTAGTGTTCAATGTCTTTAACGCCTTAACCTGCATGTATTTTCATATGTAAGGAAGCTAAAAGTTATTTGCTGCTTTGGCTGAATATTTTTATTTACTAGCTGAATCGGCAAACGTTGTTCTAACATATAAATTACTAGCTTT
>DWDX01003972.1:0-12328 GCA_018245675.1 Agara michaeli
CACCTTAATGCAGTGGTAGAAAAGTAAACACCATATATAATAATCACTGTTTTGTCTGCGGTGCTGTAGCTTTTTGACTTTCATAATTTTCATAATTATTTAAAGCATGCCTATGAGCGAATTCCTACAATTTAGAAAAAGTATCTGATATCGATAAGCTATCTAAGCTATATAGCCAAGTAATTTAAAAAATCCATATTTTGGAAACAATTTTATTTACTTAATTACCAAGTTTCTACTACCTCCAAAAGTGCGTCACAATGTTGACGAATCAATAAATGCGCCATTCGGTAGAAAATTACGATTTTGAAGCTCGAATATCTGAGATATTATTTGATAACACTTTCTCAATTTTTTAACAGAGAATTACTATGTGAATTTACTTACCCAACTCTTACAGTTATGTTTAATGATAACAAATCTATGATAGGGGGAAATTACGCTGAATCATTTCGTGTGAAAATACACACTGCGTGCGCCCGGGGAAGTATGCCTACCGCCGATGTACTTATTTCCACCGTGAAGCAGTTGTTATTAAAATAAAATGTTTCCAATGTTAGTCGGTACAAATATATAATAGAGGTGATCATCTTATCATCAATATTGGTATTTACAGCAACAATGTGATGAAAAGCAAAATTTATTGAAGGTTTGCCATATTGTATTGGGTATTGTTAATTGCCCCGTATTCATTTACTAACGATAGTTAAAAAGTATAGATAATTATAGTTACTATGACTATAATTCCTGCAGCCGTTTCCAATGAATTCTAACTACACAGTAATATCAACATTCGTTACTTACTGAGCAAATTCACACTAAGTCACACTCCTAGTCTTATTAGAGGTTAGTTGCAAATGTTCATGTGTGGTCATTTATGACTTTTGAATTTTTATCCGAATGAAATGAACTGCATCGCGTAGATTCATTTTTATCAATTGTTCTTAAGTTCCTTTAGGAGGCGCTTTGAGGGACTTACTGAGCATTTTAAATTATATTATCTTCAAAAGAACTACTTTATTTACATCTAATTATTTCTGTGCCTTCTGTTGGATGGCTTAGGTAGTTAAAGTTAGCTACGGTGTGTAAGGAATGGGAAATTTTAGTACAGTATACGATGACAGTATAGTACAGTATACGAGTTGATTGGTAGAGAATGCCACTAGGCATTAAGTCCGCCCATTTTACAAGGTTTAAGGTGTCACAAAAAAAAGTAAATAAATAAATAAAAATAAATAAATAATGATGCCGCGGATAAGGGTATTGCAATAAAAGACCACTGAATGTGATTTTATTTATTCATAGATAATTGCTACTTCTTGCGATATAACACACGTACACAACTTATGAAAGCCTCTTCTGGCATGTTCTCTGGCTGAATGTTGAAATAATAGGTATACCTAAAGCCTGAAAACAGTCCATTCCTAACAAAAATATATATTCTTCGTACACAAATACGAGGTTGTATTTCTTCATGGTATTTAAACACGATTAAATTTTTCAATCGATTATATTTATATTGCCATTGATTTTAAATCGCAAGATATTCATTTTACTGCCAACATTTGAACAATTTGGCTCAATTTAGGTTAACTACATCTAAATGAAATACAACCACATATAAATAGAGCAAAGTTAATATACATAGGTGTTAATAACAGCTATACAATATACTCTTAGAAATCTAGTGAAGAACTACATATATAAGTAGTAATAGAATATATGACTAGGTTTTACGTTTAAATATCTGAACTGTCTTATCAGTTCTAAATTTGAAAAATGGTTCGCATAGTGCTTGATTGCGACATATAGTTACAGAAAATTTCAATTCAAAACGTTTCTAAAATTCAATAAGAACTCCTAAGGCAGACCAGTTATGTCATGTCCCATTAAGTTTTATTCTAAGTACCTACTTGTATACAATGGATATCATGAAATGACCGTTAAACTCAATTTCCGATGAATAGAATTCCTATATAAATACATAGATATAAATACAGATAATGTAGTATTGTCATTGGAATAGAATACATTTTAGATATTTACTAGGTAATTCTAAATGTAAAAATGAAATAAAATTCCTAGAGGTTTGGAAATAGGCTAAGACTGGACCCTCAGAAGAAAGTAAAAATGAAAATAAAACAAAACAAACGTACTCTTTATTTCTTTTATTTCTCTCATAAATAAACTAAACTGAAAGTCTAGGTACGACAGAGCTAGCAAATAACAAAGCAGTGGATATTTACATAAAATGGGAATAATAACTCACGTTGATTATAAAATAGTTGAATAAAATTTACAACTTATACATTGAATTGTAAAGTATAATAAATTTAAAAAACCAATGTTTAACATTTTCTCTTATACAAAAGAAACTCAATACCAAAATCAAAAAGATTCAATTTTGATATTCGAAATGTAGAAGCTGTATTCCATAAAAATCACAGCAATAATTCAAAACATATTATTGATTAACCGCTAAACGGGCAAATGACGTCGGGATTAAACTGGCAACACCCAACTCATAGGGACGAAAGACAATTCATATACGGCCAATCTCCTACTGTTCCGGGCCAAAACTAATAAAAAAAACGATAGAAGAAAGGAAGAGGTTCTATCTAAACATGCAATCTAGACACTTCCTCACTGAAAATATTGCACAAAATAATTCAAAAAATCAATTACAAAGGATGAAAGATATTTATTTCCATTTCTATCTTTCAATTATAAAATCAAACAGATCTGATACACATAAGCGAATGATATTTTATACCATTGAATTGGATTCTTGAACGAATACTGTAAGTATTACGTAAAAATGTGTGCAAAAAAACAATTATATTGATCTTTCAACAGACACGCACCGATACATGTTTCTATTTCTATACCCTTCGTTTCTGGTGTTCTACAATTTGAAAACAGTTATATAGACCATACATGATGTGAAGTTAGATGTTTGAGGTCTTGATATTGATTGGACTGGTTTCATGTCAGTTCAGTGTGAAAGTGAGAGACAACGGCACAAAGACACATTACAGAAATATTGCAAACTTTGAGAAACACACATGACCAAATGATGTCTTTGAGTTCTGTTAAGGTTATGTCGTCGTCGACAATGCGTGTCTATTGGAACTCAACAAGTTACACTAACAATCATGTCCGTTTTCTATGCAAACAGCTTACAAACAATACTATATACTTCAGCTACTAACATTTTACTGCTTGCCGTTCTAACGATAAAATTTTTTAGAACGCAACAATTGACTTCATTAGAAAACGTCAACGCGGATTTCCAATGTTGCCATAAACACATGTTGTGTTATCATACTATAAACAATTTTCGGTCGGCGGCCTGTTTCAGTGGCAACAGTGATTTCCATTAATTTGAAATTTAATTTGAAACAATCGCTAATACTTTAAATTGTATTTTTAAAGCATAATATCACATGAAACGAAAAGTTTCATAAATCTAGCGTTTGAAAAGATAACAATAATAATAATAATAATGTGTACAGATAATAAAATTATTGCCCCACACTTTAAAACAATATAACCAATGAAAATATTAATTGTAACTTTGATGTTCTAAATTCACCGGGAGGGTAGTAATATATATTTTTAGTATATTGCTTGATTTTTCTATAATTGTAATTCAAAATGAAATTAGTAGCGTTCATATCTTCTAGGCCGATTGCTTAAATATACATTTATATAATGAATAAAAATAATTTATTGCGCTAACTAATAAACCGATTAACATTTATGAAATAATTCTTCATATTTTGCACGCAAGATATTGAGCAATATTTAATAAGTAAAACGACATTTTAATTATATAATATAAATGGTTTATTTTGAATACCATTTAAATATTTATATTAAAACAAATTGTGTATAATTATAATTATGAATGGTAAATTAAATTGTTTATTTGATTGAACACAAGAAACTTTATGTAAAATAATCAAGTCTCTTCGGCTAGTTCCAATGTGACTGTCGCAATAGGCAAATAAGAAAAAATCATATCGGATTTTTAAAAAACGAATATTTTCAACAGAATGAATTTGTCTATGGCAATCGGCCAGAAATACTGGCTTCGAATCGAGCCGCACACAGTAAGCACCTAGTACATATATTCACAACAGCCGTACGGAAAAATATACATACACCCGTAAGTAACATCTATTTTGATAACAATCTAATGCGATAACTTCTATACATAGTACATAATTAAATATCGGTTTACGCTAAGAGTGTCACAGATAAAAAAGCAATCGTCACAGATATAAAGAAAAAAAAATGGCGACCGTCACAATTTTCCCGCCTTAATTTCGTATACGGTTATAATATGGAATGATTAAGGTAATAAATATTGCAAGTGAAGATTTTGTAACACATTGTTGAAACTTCAAAGTATCTGTAACACCCTCAGAGCCTTCACAAGATTAAGTGAGAATACAAGAGACAACATCTTAAACGTACATAATAGTTATTATTTCCATCAAAAAAGCTACTTTTGACATTTAAAAGTCACATTCTGTATCTAAATATATGACTACACAAATTTATTATATATTTTACACATATCATAGCTTTTCTGATAATATAGTTTAATAACAATACGGATATTTCATTTCTACATCGACTACATAAAGTTTTTAAACGTTTATATGTATATATATATATGTATATATATATATATATATATATTTCTCAATCTACCGTCGAAGCAAAGCGACGATGGTCTCGGCAAAGACATTTATATTATCAATAACATTAAACAGAACAGTGTGGATGAGACAAAGCGGATTTACTGTATTGTCCGTATGATATATATTAATGTAGCTTTGCTGCAGACGGTAGCCGATACAAATCCACCAATTCCTTTCCATAAATGCTGACTACATCCGAGGGTAGGAATGAAAAGTGACTACGTATCAAAAAATAGACGATTTAAAACGCGACGCTAAAATTATGTGTTCCTCGTTATTTTCGCTTGTATTTTGTTTTTTTTTTTTGTTTTTGTACAACATGGAATGTGACGTCCGCTGTTGATGTTCTCGCAAAATAAATAAAGCACTCCCCGCGCGCACCGTTTCATAAGAAAACATTTCATTACAATGGACAAACGGCATAAGATCGTGGCTGGTTATACATTTTTTCGATAATTCGAAAAGAAAAATTTTCTTTCTATCGTAACCAGCGAGACTAACACTAAAACTTTTTCCTCCAACGACAATATAGTAATAAGCTAAGCTCGCTAATAGAAGTTCACAATTAAGTTTTTAACGTTTTTCGCAAACAAACAGCATGCGTTACTCCGATCGGAGGTATCGGAGGAAGTTAGGGACTTTATACAGGTAACAAAACTGTCACACGAGACCGAAGGGTCAGCTTCTAAGATGGCACGGACCGTTACCTCTCGCGCATACCGTTATCTTATGATATCATCAAAACATCGTATATACATTTTTTGATAACGATTACATATAATAACGTCGCGAGCCGCGTATAAGTAGGTATATATTATGTAGTGTACGGTAGGAGCGCTCTACGGATGCCCGCCAAACGAACGGTCAGCGCGGACCCGTAATCCTTCGACTATGAAAGAGATTGGATCTATATCGGTATAGATTACTATGTGACCTTTTAAATTATAAAACCCTAAATGAATAAGTACTATGGACAATTATAAATATCTAGCGATGTATTTATAACTAGAATGGAATCATACTTCGTAAGGACATTTCGTTAATGATGTGTCAGCAGAATGTTTCCCAATACGTATTATTGAAACAGCACAATAACTAACATACACAATATGATTTTCTAAACCTATCAAACGACAACATCGAACACCAAGAAAAATCGATTTTACCTCACAATCGATACAAATAGAAATTATAATCTCGTGCGAATTAAATTCAGGTTGAGCAGATTTAAAAAAAAAAATAGTATTCGATTTTTAAATAATCAACATACCATATCTAACGGTATAACAGATAAAAAAATGAAAACTAGATCCAATCTCCCGTCTATGGCTCAAACATAAATCTCATCGTGTGACTATGGCGTTTAACTGAACTGGTTGGTGGGTTGGGGGGGCACCGGAGGTCTCATGGGCGGCATCGCCCCCATCGGCATCATCGGGGTCGCGTTCATCCCCATTACCATGCCCGGTTGTTGCTGGAACACGACAAGGGTTGCGTTACAACACTTAGTTGCACAGTACTAATATTTTGTTCAATTAGTATGACGTCAATGAAGTCGTTTTACTGTTGCTATTGGTGTGCTGTAGATTCCACGTCATTTCGATGTCTCGTTCTAATGAATATTAAATAATGAAACGGCTATAGATACGTGGATCTGCGACACAGTACCATAACGTTCACGATGCATTTCGTAGATAATGCATTACCCTGGATGCATGTATGCATATTGAAGGTAAATATTACACATGAAGATTACTATTCCATGGATATCACAGTAAAAAGAGATATTTTTTTATTATATAAGCGATAAAAACAAAACATCATCTGATATCAAACGATAATCCGGTACATTGAAAAAAAAAGTATTACAGATATGGAACACATGTCGATTCAGTGTCGATACAGTTTAAAAATGGAACGTTGCGTTCCGATTGGTTATCATACACAGGGCATATAAGGGATATGTGTACGGCATACGAAGGATATAAAATACGGCATACACGGGATTATGTGCGCAATGGAATGTGACAATTCATTGTCATTTAATGAAACAAAATAATCTGTTTATTGAAAAATAGTAAAAAAAAATTAGTAGTTAATGGTTTGAAAACATATAGAAATGGATGAGTGTGATCTTCGTCAGTATGAATTTAGTACACACTGTGGTAACACACTCTAGCCATGCTGTAAATCACACACGTGCAATAGGCATTGTTCATTTCGTATACCTTACCTGCAGCGTACCTGTTGTTGAATTTCGGGGAAAACATAATATATATATACAAGTATATAATCTTCTATATTACATACATTTTCTATAGCTACCTCCGTTAACTTTATTTACATTTGTTATCGTATATATTGTATTATTTACACGGATCCAAGCTCACCGTAATATATGTATTTTGCTCGTAAAAGCGGCTCGGGGAAGAGGGCAATCTATTCTACCTACTACAAAATTAAAGCGAAATTAGATAAACATATATATATAAAAAAAAACAAAAAAAAATCCAGCAACTTACCATATATAAATGCGGGGGGTGGTACGTATGGGGTAATGTATGGAGCAGTGGTGGGAGAGTCATGCCTGGGCCCTGAAAAACGCAAAATAAAAGGGATGCTGGCATGCTACGGGAAGAAAAAATAATAAAAGAAACAAAACGCTCGATAAGAGATCAGAGTCCAAAATTATTGAAATAAAATGAGCCTTAGATCGAGGGAATATAAAGTTTAAAATAGCACAAACTAGCTTAGATTAAAAAAATATATATATTATGCAACAACGAAAGCGATAGACAGAGGTCGCTAGTGAGATGCCGATAGGGTGTGGGAAGCTTTTACAAATTTAGATTTTCCCTACGATATTTTGTAAGCCTTTAGTCACCATGTATGTGCAGTATTAGCCAGTTAAAACAATTAGATAATTTATTTTAATATATTAATTATATTAATTGCAAAATATATTGTTATCAGAACGTCAACCATGGTACATTCGAGTTAAATTAATATCATCACTCCTCATACAATATCATTTTCTTTTATCACCTGTATTTACAAAACTGACAAGAGTAAAAAGTTCTAGAACAATCTTGTTCCCCCCCCCCCCCCTTCAATTCGTCCTATTTTGCCGTAAGAACGAACAAAACTACTTCAGTCTGATAACTAAACCTATCGCTAGAAAACCCTAGACATATTCCTAATCTCACATATGAACCCGCGAAATGGACACATCAGTATCCCGTTGAAGTAAAAAGCTTCGCACCATTTCGAACGGGCAAACCGCCTAGCCACGTTCAATGTTGCCAGTGGAAACGGTATAGAGGTGTGCGGTAACGAGGCGATCGGCGGATGGTTCCCTTACCATGGGCCTGTAGCCGGCGCCGGTGGTCGCCTGCATGGGCTGCGGTGTCCAGCCGGGCTTGGACGCGTTCTTCGGGGAGCTCCACTGCATCGGTCTAGCACACCGTACGGGTAAGTCGGGCATGCGTGCGCACGTCGACCGACGGTGCCGATCGAGGCGGTCGCGCGGAATACGTCAATTGTAAACGCTTTACACGGATATGAGACCGTGGGAAACCGTTCACGGTGTTAAAACAAAGTTTGCCGCTAATTCGTTACGCGCTCGATCGATAACCGTTCGTAACTTTACGTGTGAGCTGTTCAGTTGTTTTGGTTATACGATGTCTCGCGTATTGCATAACAAAATGTAGAGTCAGCATGAGAAACAATATTGAAAATAAGTGACTTACATGTTATTTCGTTTAAGGCATTCAAAAACATTCGAAATTCAAAACGGTGGCGATCGTCCCGCCGTCTAGCGGACGGGCAGGAAGGCGGACAATGTTTGCAAAGACACATCCTACCCGCTGATAATGTATTCGGAAGTTAACGTTTCGAAATATTTGAAACACCAAAATAACTGAACAAGTGTAGTAAGTAAAACTAGCGAAAGCATCTACATACCGTTCTCAATAAACACCTTTAATCTAGCGATATGTAATATAATAAATACATGCGTGTAATGCGTTGTGTTCGTTCGTCGTCGCAAAATTGAGAGTAATGTGATTTGAGATGAATTGAACAATAAAAAAAGCAGTACGGTGAAAACAAAAAATGTGTCAAAGTGTCCAGTGTTACTTAAAAGTGTTTCAACGTCATATATGTAGATGCTTCCATTCACGATAATCGTCATGATATTTCATTCGTAAAAGTTTTTTTTTTAACACGGCCATTATTTAATACACGAATTATTGATATTTATCATCGAATACGGAGCGTGGACCGGTACCTGATTATAAAAAAAAAGTGTGCGTGTGTGTGTCGCCTCCGACGCACGACGGGAGTTAACTCCTTACGAACGATAATTATGATATCGAATAGAAAACGAGGATAAATGAACGCATCTTCTAAAATGGTCATTGGTCAAAAACAAAATCAACCTATACCACATCTAGTCGTATAGTCGTTCCAAGCGTTCTATCAGAAATTAAATGTAAAATTAGGCGGGAAACGATGCAATAGAGTAGTCAGTTGCCATAAGCGGCTGACGTCACATCCGTCACATGTTACACTTGATTTTACTCCTCATAAAATTTCCGTACCGGGCCTTATAACTCAAATCGTTTGTTAAGGACTAAACTCCAAAATGAATATGTGTGTCAGCATTAAACAATTGCAAAACAAAAAAATATGTATACGAATGGTATATCATGACGAAATTCATAATCAAAATCGATTCGAACTAATTGGTGTCACTCTCAATACACTTAACAATGTAAACAAAATTGATTTTCGATCAAATTCGGCCAAAATTGCCTATTTTTTTTAAATTTTCAAACCATGTTACACAGTTTATAAACGATATTTTAATAAAATGTCATTAATTAAAAATCGAATATCAATATTTAAAAAATAAAAAATGCCTATTTACTTAGAGGTCAAAAACGGTAGCAAAATTTCAATAATCAAATCTAGTATCAAACAGTATAGATTATAAAAATGTGAATCAAACTTCATTCCAACTCAGCCATGATCTAGTTACCAATGAATTCATCAAACTAAATTTCATTTCGAGACTTGTTCACTAAATATTTAGGTAATACTTGGAATCACACACCCGTCAGTGTCTGCATGAAGTCTATTGATACCACTCAACCCTTTCCCTATAGTTGAATTAATATCACATTTAAATAGACATAAGTTAATAATTCGAAGTAATAATAATAACTTGGGAGAACTCACTCACAGTCATTACATCCCAATACATGTATCAATTTCCAAACACATATACATGTATATATATATATAATTGATAATATTACACTCCGTTATAGAAAAAAATATACTGCTACTGTTCACACAAATATTTTTGTTCTGTGTGGGAATCAAACCCGCAACGTAAATGTCTACAGTGCACTAACTAAGTATCCTTAACTAAACTCCTGTACGTTCATATGCAAATACATTTATATGTACTTAATATAATAAGTCCTTTATTTAATTTATATTGATATTTTTGTATGACATATAAGGAAAGGGTTAAAGTGAATGTAAACTCCCCTATTACACTAGCAATAGAGTTCAAGGTCGCACTTACTCTCAAACCAAATCTAAGTTGCGTGTGCGTGTGTATGTTAGTGGTGTTTCTTCACTTACTTCTGCGCCGCCGCGCTCTTGTTGATGGTGAGGTTGTTAGCGAGCTGCGCGAGGGACGAGTCCAAGTCGCCCGTCAACACCTTGCCGGGCTGCTGCTGCTGCTGTTGGCCTGCGAATATGTGCTTTATTTACAATACCTTACGGTTTATAGTTCCATGTGTTTTTGAAGTTATATTTCAATGGACTAACAAAAATGTAATTGACAATCACAATGTGAATTCGGGTTATTGTTTGACGTTATACTGTTTATCGTTTACGTCTAAGCAAATATTCAGTGTAAATAAATAGATAAACATACTATTGTATATTTTTAGCGATCAAAATCATTGGATGAGTAATAAAATTGTTTTCTACGCAATTCATAAGGATATTTACAATGAATTCAATACAAAAACACGAAGTAAATTAAAATAAAATAAACTAGCAAAATCGGTAAAATAAATAGTTACGTATCAATTAAGTGCGTACACAAAACAAAAACACAACACTGAGAAATATTAAACGCTAACTATTTACAGAGCACTAATTACAAAAACGTGTAACGGGGACGCGCGGTGCGGGGGAGCGACACTACGACGTCGTACGACGAGTCGAATAGACGAATTAATAAAAAAAAACAAGGCACAAGCGCGCTTCTGTAAAAGAAAAAATAATAAAACAGAAAACATGAGATTAATCAATCGACAAGCACGCCGAACGCAAGCATCACGACAACGCATGCCCAAGTGTCCGAACCCATCGCCGCCAACGGCACCATCGGCTGGCGCGCCGGCGAGCCGAACAGCAGCGGCGGCGGCGCGGCGGCCGGCTGCTGCGTCACGGGCGCGGGCGGCGGCTGGCGCGCCGGCGACCCGCCCAGCGACATGCGCATCACCTCCTCGAGGTCGTCGAACGCGGACTTGGGCTGCGCGGGCTGCGGGGGAGGGGGCCGCGCGGGCGACGCGCTCATCGGCTGCGTGGGGTCGCCCATGCCCATGAACGGGTTCGCGGCGGCTTGCACAACAAATTGTAACATGTAGACGCGGCGTGCGCGGGGACACCGAAGTGTGCGTTAAGATTAGATGAAATTTTAATTGTACATGACTCGCAATCGAGTATTCTCACCTGTCGTATTACGATCGGCCGATTCGACGTAGAGCGGTCCGCGGCGGCCGATGGGCATCTAAAATTAATTCCACGTGTCGGACACGTGCAAACGGAGGCGAGTCGATATCGGCCCGCGGTCGTGCACCACTCGCACTGAGCCACTACGCCGCGGACGTCGTGAAACTTTAAAGACGTTCCATCGCAAACGGTCAGCGTCCGTCGGGCCGATCCCTCACCTGTGGCGTCGCTGGAGGAACTGAACACGTTGGAGAAACTGGCGTCGGTGACGAAGGTGTTGTTCTGCGGGAACGCCCCGAAGCCGTTGCTCTGTTGCGGCCACGGCGCCGCTGCGGCCGGCTGCGGCGCGGGCGGCGCGGCCGGTTGAGGGCTCGCTAAAAGGGGGGGTGGGTAAATAGCGAGGCAGCACTTCGGACGTTGAATAGTAACCGATTCTATCTCTCTATCACTCTCTATCTCCTAACAAATTTTTTAGCTATTGAATGTTGCGTCCCTTTCTATATATTCTATTCTATTTGTCTTATTAAGTATGTCTACTGTTACGACTAATTATAACAATACCACCTTTAAATACGAAGGTCGAGCCTTCGTTTTATCTCTCTCTATCGTATCGTATCGTATCGTAAAAGTTAATCTGTCTAACGTAATAGAATAAAAGAAAATTAATATATACGTAACATCACGCCTGTAATCCCCTAAGGGGTAGGCAGAGGAGTATAGTACACCCCCGCATTTCACCAATTATGTTAAGTACCACAATGGAATAGGTGGTGAGCCTATTGCCATGCGCCGGGCACACGTCCAGACTCTTGAGTCACCGCTAGAAATTCTAAATTAGAAAAATCCAGCAGTACCCA
>DWDX01003973.1:0-12325 GCA_018245675.1 Agara michaeli
ATGGATCTTTAACATAGGCGTTTGTTACCTCGTCCTTTGTGACGCCTATTATAAGAATATTACAAATTGGCATTATATAAATTGAGCTCTCCTTAAAAAGCTGAGCAGGAATCATTCATTACTCGTGGTTCCATAATTATGGCGAAAAGCATAAATAAATAAAATAATTTTACTCACCAAGCAACGCTCTTAAAGCCTCCATCGTCTCTAGCAACTAACTTTCGAATTATTTGCTACCGAGATATATGTCAAGTTTTCTGCATGTACTTATATGCATTTATCGTGACCCATCTAGCCGACTGAGATAAGGTGATAACCGTGGAATTTTCTGGCTGATCAGATTATGGAAGCTTATTATGGACTGTTACATTTTGGGACATGTTTTAAGTGTTTGTGTTACATAAGTAGGCTTAGTATATCAAAATAAATATTAAAATGACACATATAGATTCACACATACACAGACACATGACTGCTTCTACAAAGAAACATTACCATTCTCGTGGCTTCACTGCGATTTTCCATTGCGTCATTATCGACAATCACTTTATTATTAATTGTTCCGTCGTCAAAAGAAGAATCTCCTCTCATAAGACGATTAAAAATATTTTATGGCAATAGACTATACTCACACCGTGTTAATAGTTCTTCATTCGATCATTGAAAAAAATAAAAATAAAAACATAACTATCCTTATTCACATACTGCAAAAAGATATGCTATAAGAAAAAAAAGAAAACCTCATATAATATGTTTTAATCAGTGCAATGCAATTTCATTAATTATTAAACGTTATTTACGTTAATTTTAATTTTCCTAATTAGAGTTAATTTTGATATCAACAATTGGTGCACCATTAATTGTAAAATACGGAACGATTTAATCAATTCAGTAAAGTCTGCAAATATACCCATGGTTGTGCAAATTACGTTTTTGTTTTTATTTTTACTACCTTAGGTGCGAAGGTTCTTTAGCTCAGGATCGAAATACAGCTACGGTATGTACTAGCTGCTGCAAAAGGCGATTAAAATAAGGCTTCCGGGGTTGCGGGCGATTGGAGTGGGAGCTCGAACCGTTCAGACAATGATTCCGGGAAGAACTTCGGTGTGTGTGAAATCTGAAAACGAGTTTCCTTTATCAGGAAATGTGGAAAGAACTTTATTCTATGAATATATTATTATTATAATAATTATTATTTTCTTTATTTATTCTTTTTATTTTTTTCTTTTTATAACCTAGTATAAGAGTATCAGTTATGGACGAGCAGATATGAGGATCTTAACGAAAGTAGAAGTAGCGGAGGAAGATTGTCAGTATCACCGCGGGAAGAACTCATTAGTGTCTACTTACGCTTATGGGAACTAGTCGTGATATTATGTAGCTTAAAGTGTCTGGGCCTGGTGGTTCAGTAATTAGTCAACCAAAAATTTATTCTGTATTTGACTGTAAAAATAATATCTAAGTGTTGTATATGTACATATGTTTGTCAGCTGTATGTCTGTAACCACATCTTCAGCTCTGCCGTATTATTATTACTACATATATAGAAAAAAAAACACAACAATTATTTACAATGAATATTTTATTATCAAATGCGACACCTGATAAATAAAAAAAGCACAACATATGCAATTATAACCATTTAAATCAACTTTCGGGTCAAACTTATGGTCTATACTGATTTAGTCTTCGAGTGTGAAGTAAGGCAGGGTGTCCAGAGGGGCCGGGTAGTCACGCAGCCACAGGGGGCCCTGGTACAGGTCGCCATTGTTGCCGTCCTTCCAGGAGCCACGAGGGAGGTAGATGTCGCGAGATACAGCGCCTTCTTCGACCACCGGAGCGGCCAGGACACGAACGCCGAGGAGGAATTCTGCACAAAAATATTTACGGATGACAACTTTGTAATTTCGTATTAATCAAGGCAGGATACACAAATGATTAGGCATTGGTCGGTTTTGTAATTACGGAAGACTTTAGACTCCAGAACACTACACCAACACGGCTGGACGCGGGGGTTTTCTGACCAACCGCTCTTTTGGTTTCAGCCAGCCACTACCGATCATCCATCGAAGTGTCAGTCGCGTCCAGTGTTACAACTCTGCTGATTCCTTGCCATATCGCATGGGTCTACGAGCGTTTCAGGATAGTATCCACCTATAATTACGTTATTTTAATTAATCGTAGATGTGGTCATATTTTGTGTATTAGTTTAGATATTCACCTTGGTCATATATTTTATCGCACAAGATAGGTACATACATATTATTAACCAGGATTAAAAAACAAATTATGTTGTGTTTTCCATTATAGAGATGTACTTTATTTTGTTCTTGGCCATAAATAATCTATGTAAGTTGACTTGCCTCAGGCCGCAAATGCTCAACCGTTCCTACTAAAATAATGATAATAATAATAATGTTAAAACCGAAACTGACCGTCCCCAACAGCTAAGGCGACTTCATCCGTGGGGTCCAGCCACCAGATGGGTGGGTTCACGGGAGTCCCATCGCGCACCGAGGCCTCCATTGCCGCCGTAATCTCGTCAGCGTAGTCAGCGTGGAGTTGGGTGTAGCGGCGGCAAATTTCTACTGCCTGTAGATGTACCGAAAGACAAAGACGAAAGGTTTATTTGTATATATTTTTCTCCCGGTCTACTGTAGCGTCTGTAGCCTGAAGGGCACACAAAGGCGACTAACGATGACTTATACTATATCGTAAATAACTTATAGTGAATAAAACAATTTGAATTTAAATTTACAAATGCCTACATAAAAATATGTTACCCAATTGTTTAGATCAATTCAATTTCTATCTAGGCAAGCGTGATACAGGTTAGACTGCACCTCACTTACCATCAGGTCAGTTCGCAGTCAAACGCAGGCAAACAAAGTATTGCACAATAAAAAAAATGCCAGTTTAGTACCTCTTCATCGTGATCCCAGGGGACGAAGGAGTACTGCAGCGTGGGCATGAACACATTAGCTTGGAGCCACCTCACGAACAGTTCCTTGCTGGGGGAGTCATTGTATCCATTCCCGCCGATCATGTCGGGCAGCACCAGCGTGTAGCCGTTCAAGTTCATCGCCAGCAGCGTGGTCACTAAGGTGATGAGCCCGTTATTATAACCCCAGTAGGTATCTTTGTCGACCATCCGCACGAAGACCGGCAAGTCTTGTGTTCTGAAAAGATTGTTTGTACTTTATAGCCGTTCGCGTCAACTTTAAATCTTAAACTAAAAGGCAATCCAAAAAATAAAAATTCTAGTATATCCGTATTTTTGGATAGGAAGGGTGCATTTTCAAATTTGGGATGCTCGTTTGAAGAGTGTGTTGAATATAGAAGGAACACGTTACGTCAGTAAGATTATTTTTTGGCACTTGGTGCGCTTTGCCTACGCCGTGAAGGACCTGGCGTGATGGTATAATAATAATGACAAAAGCAAGGTTGTTTTAAAATCCTATCGATAATAGATAAGTAAAATATTTTTTAGATTACGAACCTCATTCCAGCTCTGATTTCAATCATGGGACCGAAAGCTGCCACAGCCCGTACGTATGACTGCACGATATGCCCAGGGTGAAAGTCAATGTCTCCGTTTTGTACAGGAATCTGATAAGCAACAGTGTCTATTTCCAATCAAGACCATAATTATAATTGTATGTTCTCTAAAGTGTGTACAGTCTGCCAATCGGGTATTTAATCAGTTTGAAAAACTCCAGCCTTACACCTTCTCTTACGAGAGGAAAGCCGTGTCCAACAAATAATAAAAGGATTAAAAAGTTACCTGTGGTGACCAGCTGGACTCGCCAGCGTCAAACTTAATGCTATCAATGTCGTATGTGTCCATGATATAACGGACTCGGGAAGTGTACCACTCAGATGCTTCCGGGTTGGTGAAGTCGATGTACCCGGGTATGGAACCGTTGTTGTTCCACCAGGAGCTGTCTGGTATACCATCCTCATTGAGTACTAGGTATCTGGAAAACCGTGCGAGACATTGAAACAGTAATAGTTGCAAAGTCCAGTTGCGTAAAGCCAAGATGAACGGTTGGATCACTTAATGGTTTGCCGTTGTTAAAAATACTTACCCTTTTTCTAGAGCCTCTGAGTACCATGGATTGCAGTTCTGGTTAATGAACGGGTGGACCCAAATGGATACTCTAAAACCCAACCCCTTGATATCTTGGACCAGCTGTTTGAAGTTCGGCAACTTCCGTTCATCTACAGTCAGTGAACCGTAACAGATCTCCCATAGATCGTCGATTTCGAACTGCGCGTTGGGGAATCCAGAGTCTTTGATCTCATTAGCGAACTCCCAGAGGCTGTCCTGGTCAATCTCGCGGGAGTACCTCGCCCAAGTGGACCAGACTGGATATTGGATCATTCGATAGTCAGGAATACCTGAGGGTTTGCCAAGGTAAGTATCAACAGCGTGCTGGTGAGCAACTTTGGCGTTCTCGAAGACCCAAATATCGTATTTCAAAACGTTGTGGGTTCTTCTTGTCGAGTACGGGTCTGCGACATCGGCGATGAGACAGAGGTGATTGTTTGCGACGTTATTGTAGTCTACGAATAGGGGGACTTCGGGGTGAACGTAGATGTACTGGCCGGCGGAGTTGAGCCAATATCTCTCGGAGACGGCGGAATTGTCAGCTTCTTTTGAAACAATTGAGTATTTCTGCAACTTGCCCTGTTGTATTGGCCAGTACTGTTCCTTTTGTTCTGGACCAGCAAACCACTGCTTGGAACCTGATCAAAATAGGACCAATTGTTTTAGTTGCACACTATTATATAAACTTTAATGTGATCAATCTGAACTTTATTATTATTACCAAAATCGAAGCAATCTTCAAAGACCCTATCACTGGGACCGTCCCAGTGGACTGTGAGTTTGTGGCCGCCCCTGGACTCGTCATATTCAGAAACAACTTCAAAGGATACTTCATCGTCGTCCGCCGAACCTTTGCGGCCGATATGTGCGATGTTCTCGGCACCATCATCTATGGTTAAAAAATCATGAATAAATACGAAAATTGATACAATCTGGATCATTTGCGCTTAATAAATTGAAGAGCTCAAAGGAAGATTTTAAAAAAGAATATCATTCACCTCCAACGAAGGTTACAACGAAGCCTCCGTCGTCATGTTCATCGACCAGGAAGCCCGTGTTCCTAGGAGCCCGGGGCACGGCGCCGAGCACCGCCGCTATACCTGTTTCAACAGAATTAACAATATTTATTACTAATATTACTAATTGTCTGACCTCTTGGCTTAGTGGTTAACGACCCTCGCCATTTAATCGGAGGTCGTGGATCCGATTCCATGCTTCCAATTCATTCCATTCATTTTATCATAATTGGCGTTAATATAGGACAATTTTTGTAAAAAGTAGTCTACGTTTCCTCTAGGCTAGAACTGTGTTCACATCTTGCTCTCAATCAGCCAAGTGTTTCGGCTGTGAAAGCGTAACAGACAGACATGCAAAGTTACTTTCCCATTTATAATAAAAAGTAGATTAAGTTACTTCCTATAATGTGAAAGTCTCACCAAAATCCCCAAACGTTGCGGAGAATAGCCGGAACCAACAGGTAAAAATGTTGAGATTTTTTGTTGTTGTTAGTATCGCAATACATGCACTTAAAAGGTGTTATTGTAATAGCATGAACACCTTTACATTTTATTTGTTAGTATAGATTATATAAATAAGTAATATTAAGTAAGTTTTTAATATAAGATCTCACCTGCTAACAGTACCAACCACTTCATTTCGCTCCCCCACAGAGACTTAGATGTGAAAAGCTGGTAATAATCTCCAACAATTTATTTTCCCATATCAACACTTATCTTCGAACACTTCACCGACTTTTGTGGATAAGAGATGTCATTTGTAACATATCTTATATCCCTTGCTAGTATATCTACAGGGTGTTGTTCTTATTTGAACGTTATTTGTTTTAATTTGACTGGTTTCTTGGTCGAGTGGCTAAACATCCTGACTGCTGATTCGGGGGTCTTGCCTTCAATGTTCAATCAGTACTGACATTTTTGTGTAACGAGCATCTTTGTTTGTTCTGTGTTAGATGAATAAAATTACTAATAAGTATTATATGGAATTAATAAATATATATATATTTGCAAGATAAAGTAGTTTACCTACCTGAAACTATAAAGTTTACGGTGTTCAGTATAAGTCTTAAAAGTACCTACGTTTTCTATAGAAAAATTAAATGTTTATTTAAATGCTTTGTAGAAATAGCTGTATATTTGCGTACACTTCTGTAATTCGATATAGCTGGATAGATATGTAAGTATTGAATCTTGTTTAAACGTCTTAAATTCTTAAAAAAACTAAAGTAGCCGGACGCTTATCGCAATGGTAGATTAGATACTATCACTCTTATTGAGTATTTTGTTTACTTGTTTATTCTTGGCTAGTTTGTTTCCGTACAGAATTATTAGAATATAATGTTTTTTTTGGTATTATGTAATTTAGCATTTGGCCACGAACTTGTCTTGTCTTGCCTATTCATTACACGTTTGTATGGTGTTAAGTAAAATAATTTGTCCTAAATTAATAGGAAACAAGCGCAGGGATAGTTTTTCACTCTTTGGTTATCTGAAATGTTATTGTACTTGCAAAAAGAATTATTCAACACACTTGATAGTCGAATTCATTTGTGTAACATAATACTTTTAAACTAATTATTGCTTTACAGTATAAATATTCTCAGAGAAGAAATTTATTATCAATACACGTACGATATAAACATAGTTTTAGTATCAAGTAACTTTTAATACCAAATCATGTTATTTTTATACCGTTTTAAACTAACAGGAACTAACCGTTTTCCATGATAATAAGATTATATTTATCTGTTTAGTGAAGACTAAACTAATTTAACATTAAAAATCACGTCAATCTGCTGTTTTATTGCTGGATATAAGAATGACAAACCAAAAAACATATATTCCCCTACATATACATTGTACAAATTATTAACTATAAAAGGTAATAATCTAATTGGCTGAATAAAGTAGAACTAAAGCAAAATTAAATGACATATAGAAAAAAAGAACGAATTTCGAAATTATTGGTTTACTAGAATGGAAACTTCAGAAATGTCAAAGTAGAAATAAAAGCCGGATAGCGTGCTTTTTAACAATGGCAGATCCAAGAATTCGACAAATAAAAATAAAGACCGGCGTTGTAAAACGCATAGCTAAGGAGAAGGTCGTTTATGAAAAGGAGGCAGAACAACAGAAACATCGGATACAGAAGTTAAAAGACGAGGGCCAGGACGAACATAATATTAGGAAACAAGAGGAAGTTCTTCAGGAGTCGCTGATGATGGTCCCGGACTGTCAAAGGAGGTGAGTCACGGGTAACAGTCACAATTTACCGTTAGAACAATGCCCGTGTAGAATAATTTTGGTGTAAAACGTCAAAATACCGCTCAATCGTCCCATTGTTTTACCAGGTGGAAAGACATTAACATTTTTTACCAATTATATCATACTGTATTTTACTCGTGCAAATTGTGATTTCGACTTTTTGTAACCTCTAAGCGGTCACGCGGCGACTATTCGATCGCACGCGCGTCTTATTTGTTGATAATATCGAATTTTCATGTACAAAAACCGCTGGATTCCTTTCCTCCATTTATATTCTGCGAATCACAAAAAGGATTTGAGTAGTTCATGGCGTCGAATGAAGAGATTCTCTTCATGAAAAGTTTTATTTGCAATACCTCAGAAGGAAGTTCATTTCCCATTTAGCATGTATGCGATAGCCACGAACTGCGAACCGCATCGTGGAGCCCTGCTACATGTCCTGTCGATGTGGACGGATCTAAATCCCTAATGGTGCAATGGAGAAAAGGTAACACAGACACCCAATTCTAAGGTTAATGTCATTAATATTGTGTTATTCCAGGTTAACAAAAGCATTTGCTGATCTCAAAAACACTCTAGATACAGAGCGGGATCTCCAGGAGACCGAGGACTACTTGTTGGCCGAGCAAGTGTTGAAGGAGGCGGAGAGTCAGCTTGCAGATACCGATAACGCCTAACCACTAGTTTAGCTATTTGTAATAATTTTCTATATTATTTTTATACATTTATAATAATCATGTCGTATAATCGTAATTATAATAACAATTTTCGTGGAGGTAATTTTACATTCCGTTTCGTTCCTGATTTCCCACCCCCACCATTACCTCCCCCTCTTCTACCCTTAATACCCATTGTTCCACCACAAATATTTCCATTACGAGCAAATACTCCAAGTCAAGAAAATTTGGATCGGGATTATATTAAACATTTTGAAAATCGCATGCCGAGACCAGTAAAGGTGCTCAAACCAAAAGCAACAACACTCATAGAGATACGAGAAGTAATTACATCCCTAGTTGTATCTGTGAGGAATGTGGAAGGTATGGTTCGCGATATGAGGGAAAACATAGATAAACATTCTGAAGAAGAATGGACGGAGAGAATGAGAGAGATTGAACTCAACAAAGAGAGAATAAACAGTAAGATAAAGGATGCCACTGGCTTGTATCTGGACATGTCGAGGAGAGTCATCGCCAAGCGCACTGCGAAACGATTGCGTTTAAAAAGAGTCAGAGAGGAAAGGAAGTTGGCGAAGAAGGAGAAAGCAAAGCAGATGGAGGAGAAGTCAAGAAAAATTGATGAGAATTTACAGAAGATTAAAGATGATATCTTGAAAGCTCAACAGGTATTCACATTTATAATTGTTCGCAATTATTCTACCTACATATATTTATATATATATAGTTATATTTATGGGTCCACAGATTTGCCATCCTTGCCTGTTTTAATTTATATTATTGTTTGCAATTTGTCTGGTTCTAGCATTTTTTTAATTGTATTTATTTTTTACTACTATATTTGGTTTGTTTTGTTATTTTTTCCCATTTTCTGCACTCATTCTCGTTTACATTACTTTGTTAATTTGTCTAAATTCGAGGTGTCTCTAACCTCCATATTAAGACTCACATAGCAGTGTTCGCTGTGCTGCAGCGGGTCGGTGTTTGTTTTACATTGTAATTATACTATTTTTGCAGGAAGAACAGTCCAAGCTCGAAGCGGATGTTGTTTTAAGAGAGGTGCTACGTAAGAAACTTGACGCCAAAAAGTGCATAGTGAAACTGGACGCCCTTCTGAAGCTGCGGAAGGCCAGACAGAACACAGCCACAGGCAGAGGAGAGACGCTTTCTGAAAGAGAGGCTACGAGCTTTGTGAAAAATATTGGTATGTTTTAATTTTGATATTAGTATCGTCATTGTTAATATACTTATTATTGTCAACTGAAGACATATCAGCAGTAACTATATATGTGAGTTGAAATGTTTGTTGATCAACGAGTCGAGAACTTCATTTGACTATATTTTTTGTAAATATGCAATTGGTTAGCTAATGTATAAGTGATAATTTTAGCAGAAGATTAAAAAGTATAACTTATTTTAAGAGACTCGTTCCAGTTTTTTTTACCAATTAATGGAATATTTCGAGGTAAAAAATGACACGGTCATTGTTTACTATGTTTGCAGATAAACTAAAAACCCTTTGGAATCAAAAGTTGCTCATTTACAACGAAGAAGAGACCAAATTGCGGTCGAAACTGGCGGAAAACGCATCGGAAACCAACATAAGTTTCAACGATACCGAGAAAGGAGTGACGATGAATCTTGATACCTGGCGAGAGGTTCTGTTTGGTGATAGCAATGCACTACCACAAGAGGAGTTTCATGGGGACCTGCACAGATTTATATTAGTAAGGTGTGTAATATCAACTAATAACCGGGGACAATTTCACACATGGCTATCTGATTCCAAATTCAGCAACTCAATACCTGCGTTATGGTGACCGGACAGCTTATAAACATACATATATACATACGATATAACACTTATATAGATATTTTTATTACACCGATACAAAACAAACAAATGTGCTCATCACACAGATGTTTGTCCCGGATGAGAATTGAACTCACACCCTCCGGTTTTGCAATCAACGTCCCAATCCACTCAACCACGAGGCCAGTCTAGCCGACTTGAACTAATTCGGATAACAAACTGATTTGAATGTTATCTTAATATGTTATGTTATATCTTTATTATTCAACATATGATTTGACAACACTTCACTTTTTGGCAATAAATACGTATAAATTCAGCGTACCAATTTTAAAGTTTGATTTTTAATACACTATAGAGAATATTTGTTTAAAACAGAAAGTAAATGTGATATCATGCTGTGTATAGATAAGTTGTCTTGTATTCTGTATATCGGTGGCAGAAAACTGGTACCACGACTTACCTAAATCTATTCGACACGATGACATAATATAAATGGATATTTCAAAATACAGCTTTCACATGTGAAAAACTAAAACCTTTCAGGTCACACTGGGACCGGTGCCTGAACGATGAAGGAACGCCCCTGCCTGTCGGATGGGTTGTGCCCCATTTGGAAATACAAACTGATAGCATGTCGTTGTAACAAGTTGGGTATCCAGTGGCTCCCGGGAGATAATTTCAATGGAATCATTTTTATGTGACGTATAATATAATTCCTATGGAAGAGATAGCGCGCTACGTAAACTCCTTCCACCAAATAGCGCGCGAAGTTAATTCCTTTCAGCAACATACCTAGTGGCGGTAACTTTGATAGAATACTTTTTATCCCGAAATTCCCACGGGATCGAAATCTACGAGGGTAAGCGTGGGGGCGCTCAAAACACTAAATTACATATGCCTTATAATATACTAGCTTTTGCCCGCGACTTCGTCCCGCGCATATGTTATTATACAAATGTTATTATACATATAAACCTTCGTCTTCGTTGCGTAGTTCTAAAGATTAAAGCATACGTAGGGACGGAGAAAACGACCTTGTTTTACACTATGCAGTGATAGTGCAATTAGCATTTTTATTATATTCCTTCGCATATTAGTTTTATATCGCATCGTACTAAATCCCACCGTTGGGAAAGATACACGAATGATTACGCGTCCGCTGCGAAACAAATTGAAAATGATTGTTTACCTGCTTTTTTTTGCTTCATCTGTCACGTGGCCTTTTATCGCATTTAATGCTTCGCGAGTAAATTGTTTTTCACCCATCATGTTGTTTTATTTGTTCTTCCATATATAGAGCCTTATGTGGTGTAACGGGTTGTAAGTAAACACAGTATGTATATAATATCTTTATTCGCATCACATTTATCCAGATCCAAATGCCATACATGTAAAAAACGCACAAATCATGATATGTATATCACCAAACGGGTTGAATGCAGACTTGTGGCGCGAACGCCTGCTCCGAGGTTGCCATGTGTGACAGCAGTCGCCACTTAACAGGCTTTCATCTAACTTATGCCTTTAACTTGGGGAACTCGACTTTGGTTATCTTTCTCGGCCCTTGAACCGAGACATTCGGCCGATTGCGAGAGCTCTCCTTCAAAACCGGCAACTCACGGGTGACTCCTCCGGTGTTGCACGTGTCCACGGGCGCCGGTGACCGCTTACCATCAGCCGGCCCGTCGAAGTGTAAAAAAAACCTGTTTTTTATAAAATCAACCTAGCAAACGGGCAGAAGGGCAACACCAGACGCGTCACGAATGCGTTGCCAGCCCTTAAATTCGTTAATGACAGTATGCAGAGTACGTTTGAAACGAGTTCTCGGCCCATCACCGACATACCTGTCTCACTCGCACAATTGTTACTTTAAATTATTCTTTTAAATCCAGCCTCCAATGTTTTTTTATAGTTAAATCCACGAAACAATAGTGTGGTGAATGGTAATCTTATTGTTCTTAGCAATTTATAGATTTACTATTCTATAAGATTATTTTTCAGTTTAATAAACATACCCACGGTTATTGTATTTTTGCTTAGTCCTTTTTATAGTGATGGATTGAGATACACAGATATGTCAATTCGAAATGACTACTGTTCGAGGACTGGCCGAAAGAAATTTCATTCTCTTCTGATTTGTTAAAAAAAAAAGAAAAACAATTGTCACCAACCAATACGGTACAGTACAGAAGGGTCCAATTGAACGGAAAATAAAAACTAAAAAGGCGGAAAAATAAAATTTACTAATTATAAATCGATACAAAGATGTAGAAATATCACTCTCAATTTCCATGGCAATAGCTTCTAGAATCACTTTACAAATTTGCAGCATTCTCTTCTTCGTAATGCCTCAAGTGCAATATGGGGGTCTGGTTTTTTCAAACCGATATTTCCAAAAGCCAACCCCACTATGAATAGTCCTCAAAGAGAGTTCCTCATA
>DWDX01003974.1:0-12325 GCA_018245675.1 Agara michaeli
GAGCCTATTGCCATGCACCGGGCACACATCCAGACTCTGAGTCACTACTAGAAATTCTAAATTAGAAAAATCCAACACTACCCAACCCGAGATTTGAACCCAAGACCTCCCGATCGGCAGTTGCGCTAGCAACCACCTGACCAACGAGGCAGTCAAACCCTAATAATTATACATGTTCTATGCCGATACAAACATAACTACATATATAAAGAGTCACAGGCGCAGGCGACCAGTCATTTTGTTTTCTAGTATTTATGTAATGTTATCAAGAAAAAACCGTGAAGTGTTGGGTCTACGCGTTCCAAAGTTTTTTACTGCTGTTGAAATAACTCGTGGGGGTCACCTCACAAGTTTCACTGTTTTTATGATCTTCCAATAATCATGAATTTTTACTGCTATTCCATTTTACTCACTAGCTGTTCAGAATTTCAATCCATTTTTTTTTAATTCATAGTAAGACACCTATAGGTATGTTATTAATTATACCTAATACTAATTTGCAAAATATGCTACCGTGCAGTTTTTGATTTAATTTTTTTCAAGCACTGCTAGTAACGTTATAATACAACTACTTTGTTTATAAGGATCGTAGTAATTCTTAAATGGAATGAAACTCCACTTTGTACGATTATTATTTTGTGACGGTGACATTAAAAATTGTGTATAATATAATAAAAAGGTGAGGTAAATTAAATAATAGAAAAATGATCTTAAGGATGCCCTTAGGTTTATTGATCTACGAAAACTATGTATATATTTACACGATCTGTTTATTGTTTATTTTAATTGTCTGCCGCTAACCATTTCTGTGAAAGGTGACGAAATGGATGTAGAAATAAAATTTTCTATTTATGACATTTTGCTTGATCACTGAATCCGAAATGGTTCAAATTAATGGTGGTAGCCCCTGCCGTAGCCGTGGCCGTGACCGTAGCCGTATCCACCGCCGTAGAGGCCTCCGAGTCCGTAGCCGCCGCCGACGGCCACCGGCACCGCGGCAACGGGCCCAGCCGCCACCACCGCTCCGCCGCCGAGCACGCCGCCGCCGCCGAGCAGGCCGCCGCCGCCGAGCAGCAGCGCACCCTCTTGCGCGTTCCTCGCCACCGCGTCCGCCACGGCCTGCGCCTGCGCCGCGCTGGCGGCCACCGCTGCAGCCTGAGCGCGCGCTGCATTAGCGATGCGGGCGGCCTCCACCGCACGGGTGTTGGCGATGGCGACGGCCTGCACGCGGGCGGCGTTAGCGACACGTTCAGATTCTACCGCACGCGACACCTCCTGTGCGCTGGCGGCGGCCGCGCGTCTGGCGGCCTCGGCGGCTCTCGCGTTCTCCCATGCGGCAGCTTGAGCTCGCTGGATGTTGGCAACGCGAGCGGCATCTAGCGCCTGGGCATTTTGGATGGCATTGGCTTGTCCGGCTCTAGCGGCGGCTTCGGTTACTCGTGCACCTTGGATAGCGGCGGCGGCGGCGTTGGCAATCTGGGCGGCTTGAACCGCCTGGGCGTTTTGGATAGCAGACAGTTGAGCGGCACCCGCTGCACCAGCGCTATTGATAGCGGCACCGCTGCCTAGAGCGGGACCAGCGGCGACGACAGCTCCACCGAGACCACCGGCCGCGAGACCGACGGCTCCGAGGCCAGCGCCGCCGAGACCGGCTCCACCGAGACCAGCACCGTAACCGTATCCGCCATAACCACCGTGTCCGATCGGGGCGGCGGCAATTACGGGGGAGTAAATCCCTGACTGTTCACCTTTGGAATCCCTAATAGAAGATGCTTTTTCAACGCCTAGAAATAAATGGTAAAAATTATTAATACTCAAACACTTTAAGTACTTATATTTATAAAAAACATTACTGCACTATTTGCGTAGCAAAAACTGTAAAATATTTATATTTTCCAAACATTATCATTTTTGTTATTCACAGTCAAATGACATTTATTTTTAAAACAAGTACTATGTCTGATCTAAACACTAACCATCTCCAAGTACTTCATACGCCACAGCGATGACAAAGAGAATCTGGCAAAAAAAAAGAATATTATCACAAATCCGTTAAGGTTTTACTATTCATATATAAGTGAACGTTTAACTCATAAACACGCCGTTTATTACCGTGAGTCGAGACATCGCTTTGTTTTATTTGATGTTGCTTCACGATGCACCACCCAATCGAACCGTTTACAAGTGTAATACCTTCAACAATTTTCAGCACTTTTATACTGCACCGAAAATTATTAACATCAAATTAACAATGCTAAGCATACGTTCGATGCCGCCCTATTTGAATATCATTATCTGGTTCAGTAAAAACAAACGGGCAATAACATACATGTGGGCATACGCGATTGGTACTACGCAAAAGAAATCATACATAGACATAGCAGTGGATAGACAACGATGTCGGATGAACCGCGCTTCCTAGCACTGTAATTGTATCCGTCCGTTACAAAAACAACAAATATAGGACGGGATATGACGCAGGTCAGTCGATAACCAACAACCGTTTGAATCCGACTGGATTTGCATAATTAATGTTAATATGCAAATTTTCGGTACTTAAATCTTTGAAGGAAAAATTGCTTAGATCCCTTGCTATTGGGTCAATAATGCATAATGTAAACGAAGAACAACAAACAGTGTACGTTAAGTTTTTCATTAATATTGTTTTGTTTGCGCAACAGACCTGTCTGTGCTACGACCACATCGACCAAATACATAATGAAAAACTGCGTGTCAAACAGCTGAACCCATTACGTACTAGTATGATTATAAAAACTGCAAAGCGAACGCATAAAAACTGGCGGTTTTATACATTGCATGTCATTGCTATTCGCGAATTTAATAGGGTTGAATCGATTGATGAAATCGATTTTCAAATTGCTTACTAATTGTTATAATTAAACTTTGGGCGTGTGATAATTTAATTTTATCCTCCATTGAATTTATATGTTTTTGCGTTAATTTACATCCCTTTGAATGATATTAATCTGTTGGACGATTTAATAACAGCATCACTGTAAGTAATGAAATTAAATAAATCACTAAGCGAGCGCAAATGCTGAGCACACTATATGTGTGCTGATAGTTACGAATATATATATGAATATATGTTTTTTTTAACGATTACTAGTTCAGAAAAAAATCTACACACCATTTAACAAGCTGTATCATTGTTTGCTTGTTTACAATACCGTTGTTTAGTTCAAAGAAACATATTCCAGTTGGAATTCTGCTTGATTATTGGTATGATAATTCCTCTACATCTCTTACCTTTAGACGTTTTGTCGAAAGAACCGACAGACGAAAAATTTTACGCTTGTTTATATTGATCGGTTGGGCCTTGACGCGTTGAAGTCCAAACTGAGTGAGTTTCGCCTGTTTTGCTGTTGATATTGTTTCACGTTACGGTTGAAAATCACGTTAATGTACAATAAATTAAATTAAAAACCCTTAACTTAGGGGATTACAGGCGTGATGTTACGTTATGTTACGTTAAAAACCCTTAACCTCACCATCTTCTTTCACCGAAGATTAATTTGAACCATTTCGTGTTTGATTATTTTTTAAAGTGCGAAAAAAAACGCAATGTCTCCGCAGTTGTTCCTATTAGCTGTTAAATCATTTAAAAAAAAATTAAACTTACTTTTTTGATTGGAAATTATGTAATTGAGGATACTTTTTCTGAGTAAATCCGTGGATTACTTTGGCATATTTATTGCGATTGTGTTGAAAATCAAAAGAGTTGAATATAACTATATAAGCCAGTGTATTTTATTCGACGTGACAAATACTTTACATCCATGCCATTTATTCTGGAAAATTGTAAATATCACGTCTGTTTTTTATCATCTATAATATCTATCCAGTTTTTTTCTCTGTAAATTCATTATTACAACTACGAAAGCTTCATTTAAAAGCCATTAAAACTTTTAACGCATAAGTTCCTTGTAATAAATAAGACTAAGTCGTAAAGGAATCACGTCCGAGTTTCTCGAAGTTTGATAAAAGTACCTATACTTAGGCTACCGTTAGTACCAAAATGGCAACTAGAAAGTTATTGTACATATTTTTAAATAGTTTAAATAATATACGTACGAATACACGTAAAAGCCTAAAATATAAACGATTTTATCTAAATTATTTTTCATAATAAAAAAAATATCAATTTCGTGCTAATATTAATGTGCTACCTCAAGCAGAAAACATACTACTGACACAATAGCTAAACCAAGCAATGTCATACATATGTAATTGCTTAGCTGGTGAGGTACTAGAACTGTGTGGATTAAATTAACATTTTAATTGCACGAATCCAACAGACGTTTTTCGACAGACCGACACTGCAGTGTGAATGGAACAACAATAAAAGTTTAACTGGGACTAATACAGAGCCAGCAAATTTTCGCGTACTTATTTAACTTTACTTTGTTTTTTATTTTAACATCGAAGTAAAATGTTTTTTAAAAGATCGGTCTACATAATGTATGAAGCAATATTTCTTTGAAACTAGATTGATGCTCTCCGATACGCATAGGTACCGAATTGTGAAATTATATTTGATTCTATAACACTAACGTAACGTAAGTACAAAAAAAATGTAAAATAAACAAGGCGAAACAATATGGTGTTGGTTACGGTTCCACACGATATGGTCACATTTCCAACATGTGATTTCCTGAACGTACACCCTAAAATGGAAGTGATTGATAAGTGTTCTAAGTTGGTATTAGAGAAATACTTATACAATGAATCTTTACCATCGGTATGAACATTACATATATATGTAATATATTGTTTATCAACATGGAAAATAATACTCAATAACTTATTATGATTTATTATTTTATTAATATTTAATTGTAGTGTTTAATATTAAATAAAATTATATTGAAACTATCTGCACGGGAACACCAAAGGTCCTGGGCGCAGATATAATCCTGGAACACATAAAACGACAAATATTTAAATAGAGTTTTGATAAGAACAATAAGTTATCATTTGAACAATTATAGTCTTCTCTTCTACACCTTCAAAAATATCAATCATAGCTATGAAAAGTCGCGGAACTTTTTGAGATTTATTGATCCAAGAATTTCCAGGACAAATCGGTGGAGATACAGTTAAGTGGGTCCGTAGGAACTGCTTCGAAAAAGGCTTAAGAACTGCTATTCGTCGATAACAACTGCAAGCACACACAACTAGCATTCAATAGAACCTAATCATTGACGACAATGTGTCACATGGACTCTTCTTAGCGTTCAAACTATAACACAAATCTTAGGATAACTTAGGATTAAAACCTTAGGATAGCTTAGGATTAGGATTTAAATTACTCATTCTAGTTACTGTAATCTTTTTGTGTTTATCTTTTTTATCTTGTTATCTCTACTCTGTGCTACCTGTATACAATGGGGGACATTTCTCGAGCAACAGCTGTGACCTTCCGAGATTGCAGTATCCCCGTCACTGCCGGCAGCAATTGTACGACCTGTAAAAAAATCATCAAAATAGTCAATACATATCGTGCACATCAGACGAGGATATTCATTTAAAATAAACTGTCGGTAAAATAACTTACATTTGATTTTTTGCCCAGCGCGCTTGTAATCCCCTTTACTGCGAGCGCTCCGATACCCTTCACTGCTGCCTTTTTTGCTGCCAATAATGCTGATCCTGAGGATTTACAGTTAGTATTAGTATACATTGTTGCAACTTCAACGTAGGTCGTCGATCGACTTTTATTAAATGGTTTTCTCAGACATTAAAAGTTTGTCGAGCACTGTAAACACGTATTTACTTACACTTCGTTGTAACCCGGGGTCGAACTTAACTTGTTTCATGTAAAAAATATTACAAGAACTTACAACATCAAAAAAAAATAGCAAATTGATTAAAGAGAACATTATCGAGTTGAAACGTCTTTTAAAATATCCATGATATTATAAAACGCTTTCAGTTTTTCAGGACAGAGATATTTGACACTCGGTGCTTTCTGCCTACCTTGTTAGGGACCTGGCGTGAGGGTATGATAATAATAATAAAACGCTTTCGTAACCAAAAAGCATGCACAACGAAAAGTGACTCCCACTCAAGATAATAAAACTGTAGTGTTTGTTGTAAACGGCGTTTACGATGATATAACTGGCAGACGCCCGCGCGTAACGATACTCGCATCGCCGCGCAAGCGAATACCCGCTTCAATCATCACCATTACCACCATTAATTGTAGTGTCGTGGTGCTGTTGGACACGTGTCTTTCACTAGCACAAGGGCCAAGACACTGTCCACCTCGCTGGTCCAGCGCAGACTGCCAGACTTTACACGCGTTAAGTAACATCAGACACAACAAAAGCCCAAACTTGGAATTGCATTTAATAAATGTAATTTCAAACTGTCCATTACCATATTTAACAATATCACATAAGTAATTATAGTAACAAATACGGATACATGATTACAAATTAGTTCCTTATTCGGACACAATAGAATTGTTTTTGTGAATTTTAATTTTACTGAGAAACATTCTCGCACATAATGCACGTTAGCCTTGTCAGTCTCGGGATCTTTTTAATGGATCGAATATGAATAGATTTAATAACATCACAATATATTTAATAAACTCACCTTTAAGGGCAGCGGCTTTTAAAGCGATACTCATAAGAGCTTTCTTGGTGACCAGCGCCGCGGCAGCTTTCGCAGCTAAGCCAATTCCTGCACCTATTGCGGCTCCCTTAATGCCTCCAATAATAGCCCCCTTGGCGGCTCCTATGGCGGCTGCCTTGCCGACCAGCTTCATTCCAAGCGCCGGGGGCACCAAACATGAGAGACAAGCAAGCTATAAAGAGAAAATTAAATAACATTTGCAATCTATTTAAACTTCGAATGGGTAGGTTGCCTTATACAATTATGCATATTAAAAGCTTTATACTTAAAAGTGTTTATTTAGGGAAATCCATGATAACTGCTAGTAAGAAAATCGCAACATCAATAGTAGGTTCATTCTCAACAAAGCAGTTATACAAATAAATTAGAGGTTTTCCCATTATTTTTAGTACACAATACGAAATTAGCAATTACGGGGTTCAAGTATTTAGATGTTAAAAGAAAACAAACATAAAGAAAGCATCGATTGATGACTCCTGTAAATTACTACATATAAAAATCATCTTAATATCAACACTTACCGAAACAACAAAGAATCTGATTTCCATTTTGAAATTGGCCCAAACTAATTGTAATTGTAAAGGTTGTTGATATTTATATACATTTCAATCAATTTGGCCAAATTGCATAATCAAAATGCGGTTGCAAACCAATTAGTCGCTAACTATGGGACAGGTCTATTAAAACAAAATGTCACTCCAAATATGTAGTTAATCATTTAACGTATAGCTATTCAAAATTAGGAATAATACTTTTTTTTTAATATACAATGTTCCTCTTCAACAGTGTCCATCGATATTCTGTATAAGTGTGTCTTTTACTACGACTGTCTAATAAAACATTCTGGTATACCATTGTATATCTACAGTGTGTACACGCGAAGTATAAATAGCTACATTATTTTATGTAGATTACAATTGCTTAAAGTCTCCCATATATATATAGTTACTAGCTTTTGGCCGCGACTTCGTCCCGCGCATATATTATTATACATATAAACATTCCTCTCGAATCACTCTAACCATTAAACAAAAAACCGCATCAAAATCCGTTGCGCAGTTTTAAAGATCTAAGCATACATAGGGACATAGGGACAGCGGAAAGCGACTTTGTTTTATACCATGTAGTGAAGTATGTAGTGATTTGCTTTTCTATATCTTTTTTATAATATGTTTATCTTTATCGCCTTGTTCTCGTTCAAACTTTTTCTTTTGACTGCGAAGTGATTGATCGTTCCATACGAATATTTACCGCTTCGTTGGGCACTCGTACAAGTTTCATTGGTAATCGATTATTTTAATGAAATACGTGTAAAAATAATATGTCTGCGTTAAATCGAAGCGAATTAATGAAGTTTAAATTTTTTAGGGTTGTCACGTCGCTACGAAATATAGATTTTCCATTAAATTTATATTTAAGTTCTTATTTAAGATTGATTCGTTAGCAACGTTATTTCTACAGTTTAACACTAAGTAAAGTTTAACAACTTAAAGGTCTTAAAGTTACTATTATTTATCTATTTGAAATGACCCCTTTAGGGGCCATTATTTAAACTATTATCTCCTAGAAATAGCTAGTGTATAACGTCTGAATACCATTGCATTGCAATCGGTGCTGTCGACAACTTACGTTACGGACTTAATAATAAGCTTCTCAAATATTTTAAGCTGCTTTCAAGTTTCTCAGGCGGAACTTACCTAGTGATAACATAGATAATATTCAAATTAATTCTGTCGCCATTTCTTTATGGCTTATTTAAAATTAGAACACTATTGGAGGGTGGAATGTTTATACATGGTTATTGTTAAGTACTTTTAAATTGTTTTTGGGTTTTCATAAGCAATGTTATGGTATTACAGTAGCCCTTATCGAAATCGGTAAATTTCAGGGTTGAATTTAGATATTTATTTGCATAGACAATTTTATCCCTATCCAAGATTTATCAGTAACTCAGTTTAAAAAATAATCTTTCAATTACGTCATAACGAAGCATAACCGCATTCACAGCATATTCTGCTACGATATTCGGAATCTGTATAAACTGACTTAACTTGCGCATTTCGCTGGTACATACAACAGGAATTCCGTCAACAAGTCTAGAGTTAATCTTGAATAATTGACCAACATTAATATCCTCGTGCATTTTCAGCTTAACTCCGTCCCGTGGGCCATTATGCTCCACTGAATTATGGGCTAATAATAGAGCTGTTACAGCTGAACGTTGTGCATTCTTGTAATGCGCCCTGTTTTCCGAGACACCATATTCCAGGCTATATCTTTGCGTTTATATTGCTACTTAAATGGATTGTCGTGTAATGTTCGGTTGTTGATGTTGGTTGACGACTATGCGCGTTCGAACGAGGCAGACAATTGTGAAAACAACCAAGAGTATAAGCATATATACGTACACAGGCTTTGATGATTTTTTTTAAATTTTTTAATTTTTTATGTTATGAGAGTAGTAAACGAGCTCGCCGCAGTCACGAGTGGCCACTGTCGCCCATGGACATCTGCGACGGACCTCCAATAGGACTGTAAGGATGTGACTGTTAGTATGAATTCAGTTAATAGGTGTTAATAAGAATTAGTTGGTCAGTATTCGTTAGTAACAGGAGATCAATTTATGTGGTTGGATATAAAATGTGAGCTGCTAATTACAACGTTCATACTCAACTGATAGGCGTTCCTATTTCATGACGTAAAAAAGCGGTGGCAACATAAAAAGGATCTGCAGCGCTGTAGCGGCTTAGATGAGTTGGATCATATTATTGCCGGTGGAGTTATTTCAAAAACAGAATACCTTGAAAAATACTATTTCACAGCTTCATGGGATGTTTGGAGCGAGTTATGAAGCATTCAATTAAACGCGCGGCCGCGTCCGTGGATCGGTTTACGACAATCGTCCTCTCATTTTTCAAGTCCGCTACCCAATTTTAAGGATCTCAGTGTTGCACAAGACACCGCGCCCGTTAGTAATTGGAGCTGCGGGAATCTCTCGCTGTGTAAATCTTCAAAATCGCATGTCTCCTGGATAGATCAGGCTAAGCCGATTGGGGTATAGTAATAGTTTAATGTTGCTTTAAATGAAAGTTGACATTTTACTGAAAATATGTCACTCCCTTAAATAACAATGGAAAAATAAAAATTAGGCGTGTTTACAGAGATTACGTGCTAATCTAGCTATGAGAAAAATAAATTTTATAAAGAAACATAAATAACAGAAGAACATATTTCAAAAGAAAAACCTTATTTATGTAAGGCCTCATATGGTTGATTCCCACGTCACTGTTAAAAAAATTAAACGTAAAAATTTTAAATTTCGAAACTTTTCGTTAATTAATAGTTTTAATCGTTGTATTCATTACTATATTAACTGACGTAATATACCCGAAAGGTTACTGACTTTTTATTGTTAAGGCATACATTTTTTTCTTATCAAATATTCATCAGACAGTCTGAACTGAATCTCGGCACACTAACCTGCTAACTATTATATATTTGACCAAGAAATATTTTAAGTTACATAACATATTTTTTATATAGCGATCACTGTACAAATCCCCATAGACAGCGAAATAATGAATTGGTTTCATTTGAATGTGGAATGTAAAGCATGACATGAAAGGAAAGCAAAACGAAAAGAGGAAGTCAAAGCGAATTTTATGTTCCTTTTATTTATTTATTTATTTATTATGACAGCTGTGTAACTAAAACGGTCATAGTGTTAGAATTAAATATGCTGAAACACTCTAATGGCAAGCAGCTCAGTATATTTTCTTCCACTTAGGGTTTTTAACAATACTATCGGGTCTTATGTATTATACGTATTGTTACATCCACAGATACATAACGTGTAGCCTATTTTCTATAGGAATAGACAGAGACTGAGTTCTACAGTTGTCATGCTCTTGTGTCAATAAAAACTTAACCTAACCTTCGTTTAGGATGTCTTCGAATGTTCCTGCCGAGTCTATCATTTATGTTCGCCTTTTACATAAATGTTTTTCCCAACTTTGCATTTATTATTTCTTCCTATATACTTCAAACATCGCTTTCGTCGCCTTAATCATTGCATTTTTCATAACACATAATTCTTCAATTACATAATTCTGAACTTTATCAGCTATACTCACACTAAAAGTACTTCTTATTGTATTATTATTAATATAATATTCCCTTATCTTTTCACTAAACGATCCATTGAAAGTAATGTCGTGACAGAAGGTTGACAATTGCGATCGTACGTGTCAGATGAACGTCAAAAGTGCAAGTGCAATAACGTAACGTAACGTAACGTAACGTAACGTAACGTAACGTAATTCGTAACTCCTAATATAACCCTTATTATAACAGATAATAAAGTGTTATTGAAGTTCTCCAGTAAATTAACTAAACTTTCATATTTGTAGCTACTATTATTTTGATAGTTGACTACTTTGTTAGTTGGAACAGAACAGGCGTGCGGACAGTTTGTATCTATTATAATGTAACTAGTAGGAAGATTCCATTTTCAAGTTTTACCGGTCATAAATATATGACAAAAGTCATAAACGGGTGTCCGGGGGCGCCGAGGTCGTTAACTTCGCGCCGTGCTGCTATTTTCATTAGAGCGAGCTGAACCTTAATGTTTATGTACCTACGTATGCATTTCGTGTATTTCAAAAGCTTTTACAGTGAGCTTTTAAAAGTGCATTGTCTAGTAAAGGTGTTTGTTCCCACGCTTTCGTTGTCCTTTTAATTAATAATGATATGCTTGGTCTGTGTAAACACACATATTTATAAGCTTTATCTACATCGGGATTAGCTACGTGTGAATTATCCCAAGACTGTGTTAGATATACATTGAAAGTCCACGAAACTAATCAATGATAGCGTAAACACGACACGCCCACCTTCCCAAGCACGACTTGAGCCCAGAAGTTATTTAACGACGAGTCAAATAAATCATTGCAACTGGTACAAGACACGAGATATAATCGCCGATCAAATAATTGAACTAGTTTTATCTAACGTCATAGGCGAACGCGCTTTTCATTACCAGCATTACCGAACGCCGGACAAATGTAAGCGGTCTCTTATTACTCCGCAATAAGGTTCATATACGTGTGATTGTTAGTTTGATAACAGCGTAGGACAATCGATTTTCATGTTGATCAGTTGGTTGTCAAGGTTGCCGGGGTTCCGACGCCCCGAGCTTAGAACGGCAACGAATTGGACGAACGGCGAAATATTGCGCTAACTTATAATACCCGGTTATAATTGCACTTGTACTCGTTATTTATACAGGACGGTTAGTTTTGTTCTTTACGACCGTCTATCTGTACACAGCTACGTGTATTACTGAAGACCGAACAAAAAAAAAGATAAAATTCCTTATACATGGTGTTTTCATTACAATTCGATATTATGTTACGTTTACGACAGATCTGATTATGCAATGAACGGTTTTGGCTTAACGAATTTTGGTGTAATTATGATTATTATTACACCACGACTTCTTTCTACCGTTTATTAATAATATTTAACTCATAAACATATTTAAGTATACAAGATTTTCAAAAAGAAACGAATGAAGAGAGTGATGAATGTAGACGAAGCGCGTCAAGTTTGCAAGGACAGAGATATTTGGCACTCGGTGCTTTCTGCCTACCCCGTTAGGGAC
>DWDX01003975.1:0-12325 GCA_018245675.1 Agara michaeli
TTGTTACACTTTTTTATTTTCATATTATTATCATTACTATTTTGAACACGCGGGCGAAGCCGGGGGTAACAACTAGTCACAAATAAATCTTTATGAATTAAATGAATGCTGAATGCAATGCAAATTAATTTTATCTTATCATTTTGCATTTTATCGATAGCACCATGTAGGTATAATCGATTGCCATATGCATTTATCTCTTTATAAACTGCACAGATCGAGAATTTTAAAAATAAGCCTTATTTTAATTTAATTTACTATTGCAATGATTATATAACATTGAAAATCGAAATCGTTTTATTAAATGATTTTACAGCAGCAAAATTTAGTACTAACATTGAAGAACGTTACATTATAAAGGTGTTAGGCACAAGGGTCTTTGAACGGTGTACATTTGAATACATTCCGAAGCTTTGACGAATCTTTTATCTTACCGGTATGATGTTTCGTCGTCTGATGCATTATTGCAGAACAATGAAGTTGAAGATAACGTTAAACCCGTACACAGGTACGGTTAAGTTACGTATTCGGGATGCTCCTATAAATAGTGCAAGGAAAGTTCGAAATGTCATCAGTCTCCTCAAGGATTCAAAACAGTGAAGAGAGAATAGCTTTATGGTATGTATAATTTTGTATAAAAGTTTTTTCAAATCCAAGGAATCAAAATATTGATGGTAATTTTTTTTCAGATGTTCAGAATAGTAGGCATAGTATTCGTGATAAGCGGAGGGTTAGCTGCAGAGGTATCATCGTCCTACGCCTTATTAGAAAAACATTCGACTCTTAAGCCTGAGCTAAGTAGCGAAGCTATTGCAACTCATGCTATATATAAAAAGCAAATTGGTACGGAAGATCATCATCCTGTATACAGATTAGAAGAACATAAGAATGAAGGAAGAGCTAGAATAGAACCAGTGAAGCCCGTAGGACCTGTTGTCAGGCATGATATGCTGGCAGATGAACCTTCACCATCGCTTGAAAGTGATAAAACTGTAAGTACAATTAATAAATCATCTGTACTTATTCTAGACGAACCGGCACAATTGCATTAATATTTTTCAAATAAATTTGATTTTGTAAAATTTCAACTTTAAAATGCTTACATATTCTCATTCTTTACAGGATAATTCGGCACTTTCAAACTACGGATATGCCAACCCAGTAGAAGTAGCGTATCCTGACATACCTTACGCACCTGGTTATGGATATGGGCCTGACTATGATGCTAATAGGTAAATGTTCTATATGTATAAGGCATAAAGTACCAAATACGTAAGTTACAAATACGTATACAATACAAATACGTATGTGTTCGTAAGTTAAAAAAATTGCAGCACACTTTTTTAAGTAGCATATTCTAATCAATAACCATTTCTATTATGCTGATTTCAGCTATGAACTCTACAGGAACAACCCCAACGATTATCTCATGGAACCCGATACTTCTACATTCGGACTTTTATGGAGTCAAGTGCCAAATTCGCGGGTAATATATTAATACCTACGTTAAGAATGATGTATAAGTCTTGATTTTATTATTTCTTTACATTTATGCCTACTTTGCAGTTGTGGCTTTATTTACGTTTCTAGTATTAAATTTATCTTTCAGCAAATCGTCAGTTATGTTGGCAGGACTTTCGTTTGGTTCATGAACAGCATGTTCGTTATTTTCCTGGGCTCAGCGATTACCGTTGGTATTTGTTCATACACCAATCTTTGCTCTATTAAATTCCACGGCGTCGGACCTATTCATGAAGAAATGAGATCCCTAATAACTCCTGAGAGGTTGGAAAAGATTAGCCACGCAGCAAATTTTGTGAAGACAGCCATTGACAAGTATCAGAAGATTCAAAAGGTTACCGATACCGCAGCTGCCAGAAGACGACGGGCAATTTTTAATTAGATTGCATTTTTTCAAACTCTAAAGTAAAGTAATTTGAAAAACTATTCTTAATAATAGATAAATAATTTTGTTTAACTATATTGAATTTCTTTATACATTATAGATTATAAAAAATATTTTTATTTAGTAGAAAGCACATAATAAATGGAAAGTAAAATGAAACATCATTAATGTTTTTATTGTCGAATATTTAATTTATTTTATTATGATACCGAAATATGTTTATACCGAATCTTTTAAAAATATACTAACATTTACCAAGATACTCGAATACAGAAACTTCAAAACCGACAGAAGGTACAACTGTAAGTAAAAAATTGATGCTAAATATTGTAGCGATTTTCAGAAAACCATCTATAAACCTGATTATGACATGAGTTGGCTACAAAAAAACAATGTACTGGACCGTCTAGCGCACAACAATATAATAGGAACAAAATATATGAACCAGAATAACATAGATATAATTTTTCAAAACAATTACAAAAATACTACCTTCAATATCTTTTTTATTATAATCTTATCCTGCATTTGAGCATGGCCCAATTAATAATTTTATGTCACGAATTTAAATATTATAATAAAATTGCGAAATATACCTATTTTTTTTTCCGTGATTATACACGCTGGAAATCTAAAGACGTTGCGAATCAAAAAGGCTACTTAACTAATGGCTTCATTACAGGTGCTTAGAATATTTCTTATAATGTATTACACTTATAAATAGTCATGGATATGTTTCGCAAGAAACTACGTATAAATATTATAATTAATAAACTATTTCACGTTATATTTAAGGGCTTCTTGTAACAGTTAACAGTATTCATTGGCCGTGTTTAGTGCCATCACGAAGAAATTTAACGTAAAGGTAAGTAAAATAAGTTTTGAGAAAATAAGGGCTTGATTTTTTCGCTGTTAAATATATTAATTGTTATTAAAAAGAAAATAACTAAATGTACCTAAAATTAAATTATATTTGTTGATTTTTGTTACAGATGATCAAACAATTGGTTCTCTTATCAGTTCTGACGGTAGCCTTAGGTCAGGAATATGAGATTTTTGACAATCTTATCGATTTTGACGATGTACCATATCAGGTAAATTAGACATTTCCATTATTTACACCCATTTTAAATAAAGTTAATATTCTGATCTTAGTATGTCTCTTGTGCTACATATAATTGTCAATATCTCTATTTTCTGTAGTTTAAAATGAATAGTTCATTTTAAACTGCAACATTTAATTCCTTTATATGCGGTTTTTTACTAACTACATATTAGTAATTATTTAACTGCTTATTTCAGAGAATATCACTTCCGTATCCATACCAGGATAACATAGGCAGAAGAGTATTAAAAAGTCCACTCAAACCAGTTCACAACGCTATTGTGACGAATAAAGGATTCAATGTGGTTGAAGTCCCTGCGAAGTTAAAAGTGACACAAGAGGTCAAAGCCGCCTTATCTAGCGTAAACACGTCTATTATAAACACTTTGTGTACGGTTGCTGCTGTAAGTAAATATAATGTTTTATTTAAATCGATACTACATTATAAAACTAGGATGATTATTAACTTTCCAGTGGCACGCCAAAACCGCATATCGAATTGGGAATACGTAAACGTTAAGAGTTGATGGAAAAATAAGAATTTAGTAACTATAAGAATCTTATGTAATCATAGAAATCCATTCCAATTTTCTATAAGCTCACTCCACCTCAAGTAGTATCCAGAAAAATCTGCTGTTCCAAAAACATCGTAGTAATTGTAGTGTAATCTATTTTTGCAATGATGCGTTCTCAAATTTTAATAATCGCAATATGACTCGCGATTGGATCGAAACTACAAGCGTATTGTATTCCTCTGCACTTGTAATTATTTCAAAATCGTTGGTAATCACCGGATATTACGGAACGTCATTGATTAGCTACATTACAAAACGTCATTGAATAACATGAGCTCTAATAGCAGAGGCATGTGAACGTTAGTCTCCAGTACGTAAATATACAATCACAAGAGGGATGACTGATATTCACGATGGAAACACGTGTAGTCGCGGCATGTTATGAATCGTAGGCACAATTGTATGGAATAGAATATGACTAAGATTGTATGCTACGTTGTTTCGGTGATGATTCAATCCATACGGTTCTTGCAGGAAAAGATCCCTTCGGTACAAAACCGACAACGCATTGCCAACTCCTCTGGCCTTGCATATGTTCCATAGGCGACTGTGACCACTTGGTCACTATAAGGTGGCCTGTATGTCTGTTTAATTTTTGAAGACATGAAACAGTTTTGACGTGCGATAAAAGAGAGAGAAGTTACAATGACGCTTAACCGTTTTTATGTATTTTGTTTCAGAAATTCTTCGGTGTAGCAAAAAGTGCATTGAGTTTGGCGATAATCAATGTTCCAGCTCTGATCTTGGGGGCAGTTGTAGTGATGGGATTTTGTAAAATTACCTCTATTTGCACTAAAATGAATAATATCAAATCACTAGGTGAGATGCAGAGGGAATTCAGTGCGTTTGTGTCACCAGAGAGATTGGACACAGTTACTGAGTTTATACAAGAAGCCATCAGAAAATATAGGTCAATACAAGAGAAATAAAATTGTATGAAACTTATCCCATACAACATGATTGTTAGATTTAAGAAAGTTTATTTATTTCAAATATTTAATAAAATTATACTTACTATTTTATATGTTTCATTATCTATGCATTATTCTTTCTTATGCATTAACCTAATTGCTATGAAATAAAAAGGATTCACCGTATTCATTTATGTCATTCATACGATTTATTTAAGTATATTAATAGAATTTAAGTACATTAAAACTTCAAAACAATATGGGTAGGTAAATTACTTTCATAGGAAATAAAGTATTCGTAAATAAAAATAATAAAAACTCATTTATGCAGTGAGAACATAATTTGAAACCAGTGAGCACTTTATCATAAAATTAAGAAACATTATTTCAAACTAATGTTTTCCGAAATATTCACAGATTTATATTACTTGCTACTCAATACCATAATGGGTGTAATTGTAAATTAAATTAAGCGTATTATTTAGCGTGTACTATTCTTTATTTTATTGTACGACATGATATTATAGAAATTAATATGGGTAACTTTTTTCTGCGACAAAATATCATTTCATCATCATCATCGCCATGGGCGTCATCGTCATCGTCATCGTTGTGGGTTTCTGTAACCATGTCAATCGATGATGATAGATCAAATCATAGGATCAAATTGATCTTATCAGTTGTCAAAAGCTATGTCAACTAATTGTTGTCTGAGAACAAATTGACAAGTATTTATTTCGAAAAAGCCTTGAATTTCTTACATATAGCCCGTATACGTAACCCATAAGGTACATAATTCACCCGTAAAGAAGATAAGATATCCTGTAGTATAATTTTCTCGTACAGAAAGGATAACTTATTTTTATCTATGGGTGTGTATATATTTTTTATTGCAGAAATTATCATGTCTCTGTCCGAACTTACCCTAACTTCCAGCAGAGATGATGAACAAACCACGAATTTAAAAAATAGGATGAATCTGTTTGACTTTTACAATGAAAAAGAAGAACAGGCACCGCTCAACTAAGTCGGTAGTGGCGTTGCTAGTGAACACGATTCAGTCAAAACTAATTCCACACACATTGAGGACTCCTCACGATAGGTTAAATCACGACGGGAGCTGTTCAAGTGACTGTTGCTGATCATATAAGGATACATAAATCTACAGCTTGCAAAATAATAAAAAAAGTACAGAAAATAATAAAATAAGAAACTACTTTTACAATATAAGTTCATTTCCCTATGTTATAGGGATAGTTTGTATTCATATAAAAGTACAGTCAACTGGAAATTCGCGAGCTGAGCTGTACAGAAATAGGAAGGGACATTTTTCTTTAAATGTTCAGGTAATTTGTGACGCAATATTGTAAATATTGGATGTGATATGACGTTAGCCTGGATCTGTACATGACATCGCTATAATTACCGATTTCCACATTCGGACTGATTTTGAAAGTGGAGTATATGGTAGCGATTACCTAGTGGGAGTGACTATCCTCGCAGATCATAGATTTATTAACACCTTTTATGCGCCCCTCATCACCAAGCGAACAAACTTATAACTAAACACCTATCATAACTACAAATACTAGGCAGAGTTGTTAACGTCAAATAGGTACCGAAAAAACAAAAAAAGATGTAAAACACGTTATTGCTTTTTAAATATGGCTTAGTCAAGCTAAAACTCGGTTTTGCTTTATCCAGATTGAAATCAACTGTTCAAACTCAATATAAGAAATTACGTTCGGATTTCGACCATAGAGCGAATATTAGTATTTTTTAAAGCACCTGGTTTGTATAAGTCACCAAGTGCAGTCATCGCGAATTATCTGTCTATTAAACAATTTTAGGAATTCGAATATTGCGTATAATCACCACTGTGTCATCCATGCATTAGAAATTAATCATTAGTTAGTGATCTTTAAATTTTAATTTGGCTATGATTAGTTATAATTCCATTTATTATACCAAGTAGTTTCTCTGTCGTTACTAATTATGCAAGTTCGCTTATATATTAAGTTTACTTTAAAAGTTTATCACTATCCAAGACAGTACCGAAGTGTCAAGAACTTTGCTTAATAAAATATATTCTTACAACCGTTGAGGTAAGTTCCGTGAGTTATGTATTTCCTACAAGTTTTCAAAATTTTGTTCGAACTCCTCATTTATATGTTTTACTTTGTTACTATAACCAAAACGACTTCGGAAAGTCTAGTGTTTTAGTGATAGTTTATTTTGTAATAGAATAAAATATATCTTCAGTTGCCTATTATTAAATCACTGAATCAAACTATACATTTGATTCCATCTTAAATAATCGTTATATTTTTTTTTCAGATGTTGTGTAAAATCTTCCTATTAACCATTGCTTTAGGATCAGTGTGCTCAGATCCTATAAAAAGATCTATAACATTTCCAACTGTAAGTCAATTATCTTTTACATCTATTATTCAGAAATGAAACAGATCAAAGTTTTATTAGGAAGTTCAAATATCCTTTTTTTGCAGGATTTGTCAACATGGCTTAGCGAAAATGCTGAGCAGTTCGAAATAGCAATCAAACCAGAAACCATAACCTCTTTTGTAAATACAGCAAAGAGTGTCATTGGGTACAAAGTTGTAAGTATCTAACTACGTTAAAACATTACTTAACATGTTACGATCAGACTAGGTGACCCATACGAATTTCTGCACGATATAATTATGACACAAATTGTTTATTATATTTTTCAAACTTTTCATTTTACAAGTTACTTTCCCTTTGACGATAATGCAAATCAACGTAAAAATTAATTTATACAAAGATTTATTTAATTATTGCAAGATTTAAGATTTATTTGTTTATAATGACCTGTATTTATTTATGAAGATGTCCACAATCTGAAAACTTTGAAATGGTCTTACGCATCCACAAAAAGCACCTCTTGGGAATAGTATATAAGATCATGATTTCAATATTATATTGTGTAGGCACGTTTTAGGCACTTATTTAAAAATATGCCTATTATGAAACCTGTCTATTTCCAACATTTTCTACAGCAACGACTCACCTAACGACCCTTGATAAATTGTTTCAAGATATCAAAGATTACAGACAATTATAATATACACAAAAGAAAAAGGATGTTGTGTATAAAAATGTCTTCTTTCAGACAGCTCTCTCAGTCGCAGTGAAAATCGTAAAATGGCTGGCGACAAATTTCGTTGGAATTGCGATTGGTGGAATTATAGCTCTCGCCATCTGCAAGGTCACTGGCAAATGTAATCTGAACTACGATCATGCTTTCTCAAAATTGTCCACCCTCATCACTCCTGAACGATTGGAAATGGCGGAGAATTTCCTCATGAACGCCGTGAGCAGATACGCGCTTGAAGACGAAGAAGACGAAGAATTTGAGTGAAACCTTTTATGTTAAGTTTATCGATTAATTTTCACCATTTTTTATTTATTGATATTAAATTATTCTAGTGTTATATGACTTTATCATTTCCTTTAGATTTTCCATTGGGTTTATTTCACAATGTTTCTCCACACACTTGTGAGTGATGTATTAGGCGTTTCGAGTTGGTCTGTACACAATTATTTATTTAATGTTGGTGCCATTTTTGGAATATTCATATCATCTATATTGTCCTATTTCGCGTTCGTCAAAACAATATTCTGCTTTATACGGCCTTTTCTCGTAAACCGGCACTCCGATATCTTAAAACCTTTAATCTCTTTGTTTAACTTACTTTAACAGAAAATTTAATTTAATTTTGTAGCTCGCCTTTAGAATCACTCTCCTCGTCCTTCATTTTATATTCCCAGCATTTAAAGTTTACATGTATGCATGTATACAAATATGTACCTACATAATATAATGTCGATTTGCATTCATTCGGTTGAAATAATAATCGTATAAAGTGTAGTGCAATTGCGTAAGAATATAAATTGGTTAATGTGATCTTTAGTCACCTTTTGTTATGATTGCGTGCCTTTTGTTATTATTATTACGATCAAAACCTTGTTTTATGTTGGCATAGAAACATTGTACTAATGGTAGATTACGAGCCAAACATTTCCGATAAAAATACTTAGAACTAATATTATAATTTCTTGGGATGCCTTCACACACGGCAAATAATTAATTAACAACTGCCTGTCCTTTAGAATGATACAACATATTATATATGTAATTGATCCTTAGAAAATTGGCAGACAGCGTCATTACCTATAAAATAAAATTATACGACTTTTAAAGTACTCTCTAAAAAAAACTATTTAGAAAGTAAATCTTGTTGATATCTCATGCACGTGTATGCACATGTAATGTAAAAATACATTACTCTGCGATATAATTATCAGACTGCAAGCAACGTCCTATACGACCTTTTGTTATTTTAAATATTAATACTCGTATGTGCTGCATTTATCTACAAAAGCATAATATTTGTCTATCGAAATGCCACGAGGTGAGCGAGATAATAGTTTGTTTAAAAATAAATTATTATTATTAATAGACATCATTCCGGGACGTTTAGCGGTGTACCTACGCATTGAGCTGTACGAAACTTCTATACAAGGAATTCATCCTATTATCTTAATACGGGCGGTGACACATCGCTGTAAACGCGATTAAGCCGAAAGAGCCGATGTGTAACATGTAACTATGTCAGTGTATTAAAAATACAGAATTCGTCACATCGATGTCAATCGGTTGCGTTGAGAACGTTTGCACAGCTGTCTGCGTTTCATATTGTCCGTTACTTCAGTAATATCTTACTAACATGAAAATGAAACTTTCCGTGAAGACCTCGAAGTTAATTTGATTCGGAACGAGCCGTGAAGATATTCCAAGCGGTCCATATTATAGTGACAATGCCGTGTACAGTTCCATTGTAGGTATGTGAATACACGACGAGGAATACAATATCCGGTCAATGTAACGTTCAGACGGGCGATGTGTCATTGGAGTCTTATCTTGCAAGCATTGTAATTACGTTTATGTTTTACAAAGTGTTTGTGCCAGTTGCATTTCGCACTCACTTTGTGCCGCTCATTTTTATCACATAGCGTCATCGGGCAAGGGAGCCGGTTTTAATTGCAAACATTTGAACTTTATCTAGATTTTATCTTTGCACCGAAGCAGAAAACTACATCATATTATCAACAACCAGTCATACATGCGATCGGCTGCGAGCAGGACACGAAATGGGTAACACGAAAAGCAAAAAAGTGAAAATAAGCGAAAGCGGTACGCAGCAGCCGGAAGAATGTAAGGAAAGGATCAATTCCATCAAAACAGATGCCGCCGGAGTCAGTGCTGGTAAAAGTGCAGATGCAGATTCTAGTCGAGTCGAAGAAAAAAGCAACGATAATGCAAGCAGTGCGTCTACAGTGGAAGTGTTGGATGAAAAGTAAAACTGTGTGGATGTGATCACCTCAATAAGCATTTACCTGTCGGTTGTAATCTTTGTTTTATTTTGGTACAATCTGTATTTTCCGCATACAAGACTGTTGTACATACATTATACAATGTGATTAATAAGCTTTTTGTGTATTTATTTGAATTTGTTTATCGTCTTATCGGATTTCATTATCTTGACTTATGTAATTGTGCAGAATAGCCGATGATAAAAGTTTGGAGTCGATTTGGAGTGCTGATAGTGTCATTATTTTGGTTAACATATTTTAGATTTTCAAGTGAACTTAATATTACAATTTATTTCGGCTGATTAATAAGAAAGTAAACGAATAAGATGTACGTGTTAATTTTTATTGCTTTTTTTTTAACAATAAGTATTTCAGTGAGAAAGTGTTACTCTTGGATATGTATATCGCTCTTAATTTTGTGGGGAATCTTAGTTTAAAATGTCAATAGATATTTTATTCTAACGAGTAAGATACTGCTCCTAATACATTAGGATTTGTTGCAAGATAAGAATGAATCGGTTATCTTTTATTAGGAGATTAAATTAATCTTTATTTGAACAATAAAAACGAGTGACACAATAAAAAAGTATATTTAGGTATAATACACGTACAAATACTGAATTACCTACATTTAAATATAAACATAAGGAAGTTAATGACACTTTCATTCTGTTACATTACACCTAATGTCGTGGAACACGATTCCGATCTCAAAATAATTGTGCATGAATTTAGTCCTCTGACAAAACGATTCGAATAAAAACATCAATTAATTGTGTGTATTTATACGACATCCGCATTTAGCCTCCTTTTAAAGGTTAGTAACCAAGTGAATCACTCGGCTTATGAGAATTTCAGAATACAAGAAAAGGTATAATGTAAAAACAATATCATACTCGGCACATGCAGATTACCTAGTTAAGTGGCCGACGTATGTACGTACGTACCGACATAATATGGTAACTAGACATGTCGCTAGAGCAGACGTTATTATAATGCTAAAGAGATGCGATATTTCAAACGTTTGTTACAAGGATTTCAATGCTTGTTGAGTGAATTGTTCAATTTTTATAAGTATGTTATCGATGTCCGTGTAATGTACCATTGCATCTTATGGAAGTGTTATTAGGTAGCATGCAGTATCGACACTGAGGTCATAAGCAACTGATAAGGACACATTTCGTTGCATCTTGCTACGTATAGTCGGTAGTTAATAGTTTCAGTCGACAGTATTTCCATATTTTATTTTCAAGGCATATGTTCTGTTGCTGTTCTGACGATATCAAAATATACAATGTATAGTATTTACCATTTCAGTGAATGCCAAATTGTGTCTGTCTATATATTATACCTATCTTATTAAATTATAATATTTATCCGATAATAACATCCACTGTGAAGAAAACTTTAACTATTTGGACATCTATTTCCACGTTTTGAATGACTCATGACTAATGTAAAAGCATTTTTACAATACGAAAGGTATTTCTTTCCGCGTCTGATAAACTCAGAATGTAGATAATCTTCTCTCATGTATAGCGGGTAGTTACATTTCTAAGTCGGAATTAGGGTCGCAAAGATATGGCTGACTTACGTTGTTTTATTTATTATGTCAGGCTATGTTATCAGATACAAAATCATAATCTATTGCTTTTCCTTTGTATAGGACTCCGGGGACACTCAGAAGTGAATTAAGTATCAGGACGGCATGCTACTATAATGAAAAGCTGGAGGCAAACAGAGGAATTTTCCGTTTCATCTTCTTACTTTTCGTTATGATCTGTCTATTTTAAATATCATATTCTTTTGTTGAAAATTATTAAATAAACATGATACATGGACACTGTCTATACGCATAGCACAACAAGGAACGTAAATCTTACATACCCCAAAGGAACAGTAAATATCGACTGAATGTATGTTCGCGCATCACGCAAATACGAATTGATCAGTTTTAATGAAATTTAGCATAATCATTACTTATCAGTAGGGTCAAGGTACTTTTTACGACGGGAAACTTCGTTCCCGTGGGAGCGGGATCGCGGCTGCAGGTAACAAATAGTAATAAGTAAAACAGTGCGTAATGTTTTTTAATCGCCGCTCACGATAATACCTTTTCAATTGTGTCATAATACCTAATGTTCAATTTTGTTTCTCTGTAATACACTAGCTAGGACCTTGGACAAAATTGTATGGTCATTACACGCTGTAGGTATGTAGTCTATTATAGTGGTTGTTAACGGGTACCCTGGTATTTCAGCGCAAATGATTCTGTGATATAATTTCACTTAATGGTACAATTACCATTTCATTATAGTTGCATGCGAATGCTATTCTATTTTCAAATTCAAATTCAAATTCAAATTGTTTTATTCATCATAAGGTACATACATACACTTAATGAAGGTCATGT
>DWDX01003976.1:0-12324 GCA_018245675.1 Agara michaeli
GGACTTAAACGTAACTGGTGAAATGTGGGAGTGTACTACACTCCTCTGCCTACCCCTTAGGGGATTACAGGCGTGATATTACGCTTTTTTTATTAGACAAACTCCGAAGAAGAGATAAGAAGTTGATTCCATTTCATATCGCTTATCGCAAAGTGCTTCCATTGTGAAAACTTTTCTGTTTATACAAATGCGATTCAGCGACGTTAGCTACTTATTTACATTTTATAAAAAGTTAAGGATTGTAACTTTTATGGACAAGGAGAAATCGAGATTAAAGAATCCGGGTATAATAAATTCGTTCTAAATCAGTGAAGACATAGACATTACAAGAATTAATGGAATCCAAGTAACTGGATTGCACCACCCTAATCACCTGCGCCGAACTAATTAAGTGATATATTTTATTAAGAACAGTGATAGACTAGTGGTTCGAATTTCAACCGCCATTTATTTGGTCAATAAAATAGCCGGTAAAAATCCTTACTGTTTACCTATCTCTACGTAGATAGGTAATGTTCATAATAGAAACCAATTTGCTTTTACAAAATGCTTTTTTTTTTTCAAGAGAATAGCTAACGAGCATGTAGCAGTCACAAGTGGCCGCTGTCGCATCTGCAACCAACATCTAATAGATTTATAGGAATGGAACTATTAGTTATAAAATACAGTTAGCACTTATTAGTATATGTGCAGTTACTATTTATACTAACATACGGATACTGCGGCCCTAGTAAAGGTCCGTAACAGATGTGACGCTACTCTTGAGGGCTGAAATAACAATTGCTTCACGGTAGAAGTAGGTGTAGCTTTATTACTGCCCCGAGGGAACGGTATACATGTTCTACCATCTCCGCAATGCTTGCATACGCGTTAGTTTAGTAACTATAAGCTTGTTAGTTGTAGTTAGGTGACCTATCTCGTACGTTCACATCACGTCCTTGCAATAATCACGCCTCATAAGCATTAAGGTGCCGGCAGCAATCCCTGTGCTATTCAATTGTTGTCGTGTTCCACCCTTCGTACTTTTGCAGGTGAGCTCGGTGAGTGCTATCCACTTACTGCTAATTGTAATAACTATGGCGTATTATGGTAATAAATGTAGAATTTACAAATAAAGTACGTTATTAATTTCTGTGGTCACTTCAGCCTATGCATATCAATATCCAACCTCAAGTAAGACTGAATTCATACATGTAACTTTATTATTTTGAAATATGTGTACACACGTTTTCGCGCGACTAGCATGCATATATCGATACCGAGTAACCAGGCCGAATACGAGTACCTACTCGGCACGGCTAAAATCGAACCGAGTAAAACGCGACACAAATCCGCCGTAGTGAAGTATTGATGAAAACTAAAAAAGTATAACTTCCGATGCCTGAAAAATAAAATTCAGACAATTAACCACAGCTTTGAAAGAACTGAAAAAAACCATTCGGTTTGTAAAACATCGGAACAACGTTGTTCATAATGGTTCTGTAAGAAAGTGCCTTTATTTTTATTTTATAATACAGTGTGGAACGCTTATAAATGCTTAGGTCATCACAATAATACCGCGTCATCAGCGTTAAGACGACGCGCGGCGGCAATCCTCTCGGAATTGGTTCGCTCCTGCGCTCCTCCCTTACTGCTATTGCAAGCAAATCCGCTGAGCGCTACCTACTTACTGTTAATTGCAACAAATCGTTATTATCTTGAAAACCCTGATAATTTCACTATAATTGGACACTAAAATATGCTTCAAGAGTTTAGCTTCAACGAGAATATGATTAGTATTCTTAATTATATGAAAATTGTGACACACTTTCATCAGTCATTTTTCAGTATAAACTGCAGTATATTCTACCATCTTAATATTTATATGTAAATCATAGTCTTTAACATATTGATTAATAATTACTGAATAAGAATTTGTAATAATTAATGTCAACTGAAATTAATTGAATCTGATTCTACATATTTGAGTTTCACTGAATCTTCTACATAAAAACAGAATTTCTTATCTATCAATAAATAATAATAGTTTATAGACCTATAATCTAGACAACAATATAACTGCTGGTCATTGTCCATTTATGGGATCATTTATTGTTAATTATTCGATGATATTCAATATAACGAGGACTTTAAAACCGTTTTTAAATTACCGCTTAAGCGGAAATAAAGCTAGAAATTATTAGTTCATTGCAATAATCTCACGTCATCAGCATTAAGGCGAAGGCGGCAATCCTGGCGGGATTGGATCGGTCTCGCGCCGCTCTGTAACTGCTATTGCAGGTTCTACTGAGTACCAAGAACATAATATAACAAAGTATGTGTCTCATGTAAATAAAATTTTATGAGCAATCCCCATATGTTACGCGTCTTATATATGTAACAGATTCTAATGAGCCTGTAACCGCTTATAACTAAAGATCTACGAAAAGAGAATAACAGAAATATACCTGAAACCATAGTGCAGCTTACGAATAGTATACATAGCATGCCAAACATATACATTTTTGTAATTGATATCAAATGGAGCGCAGCGCTGCTCCATTATATCACTAAAAATGTAATCCAATTCAGATTCACGCATCAAAAGCTGCAAATGGCAAACAATCAACCGAAACTCTATTAACTCGGACGATTTGTTCAATTTTTCACTAACATTTAAATTGAACGGGTTTTGTCACGGCTGCAATTATGTCACTGGCGTGTTTCCTCTAAATCTTCGTATTCTATCGTAACTGTGTATAGTTTAGTTATAAAAATTCAACTTTAACATGTTTGAGTCCGCAAAACACTACTCGTAAAAGTATTCAATGTGAAGTCTTGAAATATCAACGTAACAGTGCTTTAAAATACTTTTCTTTACAAAGCACTCATTAGAACAGAAGATTTCTAGTGTTCAGTTAGTTTTAAATAATAATAATTATTATACAAATTTACTAGATTTTTTTCATTTGCTTCCATAATAATTCATGTCAACTGAATGTGTAGAGACACACCCATACAAGAGAGGTAATGGCCAGTTTAGCTAGAAGTTTATATTTGTACAAGATTATTTCGAGTAAACTTTGCTAAAACTATGTAGTTGGTTTAGTTTTAAAGCGAAATAAATACAGTCGACCACTTTCATTTTTCAAGTTGGTATAAAAGCAGTTGAATGACGTTGCGGCTATTTTACATATTCCATTGACGTATCTTTTGAAAGATCAATTTTGTGCCCATATTCAATATCAAGAAATTGTAACAAACCCCTTAATGCAAAATGTTATTTCCCCTTAAAGATCACTCCGCTCAATACCGACTCTAAATATAATTCTATTAGAAATATGCATTTGTCTCGAGGGTGCCGTTATTAATGATGCATCACGAAATGTAACTCCAAAATTATATTAAAGGCATTATTTAAAATCTTCCGTGTCATCTATCACATATGAAACATCAGTATTTTAGAATAAAAGAAGCATAACTCGTCCTGCCATCTTCTCATGTATAGAACATGGTATTTTGAATATGAATTACAACACTGTGCTGATTTACGCGCCACCGGAAGGCCTAGCGTTAATAATAATTAAATTCTCCATGAAGTAGAGAGAAGTGTAACTGTGAATATGCAACTACAATACCGATTTGCAAAGGTTCAAAGCGACGGATTTGATTTTCAGAGGTACGGAAGCCGCGGATAATCTACAATACAACCTACGAGGGCAACCACCCGCGATTTGCGGTCGCCCAGCTAAGTATCAATTAGGTGCGGTTAACATAATGTTACCAATTGAGTACACTATCTGTGATTTCACAGATGTACTAGTAAATCTGACATCTATTCTTCATTAGCTGGCCTCTGTTATACATAACACTTTACACAATTTAAAGTATTTTTTTATTTTGAATGTTAATAACCTACCACTAATAAGATTAAGCCGCTCTCAGTGTGATAGTATAACATGCTGTATTCAGTGTTTTTTAAAATAAATAATGACTTATAACAAAAGCAAATAGCATTCTACATACTAAACTGGAATCCAACACAATTGTGTTATCGTTATTTTATTCCAGGATTTGCTGGATTAATGTACAGAGAGTGAGTGAAACAATGAGCCTAAATTCAAGTACATAACCGTTACTCAGCTTACATAATAATAATAAAAATAAAAGTCCATCGAGCGGAAACAGCGGCAATTCGACTAATGAAACTACACCGGCCACGTTAATGACACCCTCCCCCTGCCCCGAGAGTGGAGCATGGGAATATAATCAATGATCGTTAAATACTACTAAATAATGACAGTTGGTAATGACAATTGTGGGAATTTAAATTTGTATGCGGAATTTCATGGCAACGATAATTGGTCCGGTCGAATTAAATGTATTTGTGTGTTCTAAATGCACAAACTATTTGGTTTTATTTACTTATTGCAAACATTTCTTTAGAATTACACCCTATTACTTACTGTGATTCGTTTATTTAACAACACTTATATAAGGGAATTATTTATTTAACACGTTCCTACTTTTTTTCACTATAAGTTGTATTATTGGTATTACATAGTAATAAATGATACTTTCAAGTGAAAACTTGTAATTAATTGGCTTGCATTTATTCACAATAATATATAGAGTAAATTAACAAAAAACGTAACTATATAACGAAATTGACGGCTGTGTCAGCGTCGTTACACGCCTCGGATATTTCCGAGAGTTCTTTTTGTAAGCTATAATAATATATTTAGATTATCCATAATTTCGTTCGTGTCTTAAGTAAGCTATAATAATATATTTAGATTATCCATAATGTCGTAGAAACTTGTATCCAGCTGTGGAAAATAAAAGAAGTTACAGCCAACCAATCAGCCAAATGCCTAAACCAATCAATGCATTCTCGTAAAATCTAAATAATAAGATACGAAACACATTTTACAAATTTTTCGCTTTATACTGTTCTCTATTAAAAAGTCCCTTCGATTTGTCACGTATGAAATTTTTGTCGCTTCAATGCGCAGACATTTACAATTGTGTTTCTAAAATTATTTGAATTGTTCATGTATAAAAATTTACGTTATTTGGGACTATATTTGTCAGTCATTATTATGTTTTCCATTGTAAATACACAGTTTTGTTTTTGTTTGTTTTTAATAATTCCGCATAATCATAGCAAACGGTACAGTATGTATAGTTATGTATAACTGTGTTATACATAAAACACAACGTACATAAATAACTAGACGCATAATGAACATACAAATATTTTTATTTGTATTTTGACAACGAACTGTGTTTATCATTTTTATTAAAATTTTTATCGTTCAGACGTGAGAAAATATAAACAAGACGCAGAATAGACGACTAAGTCGTTTGGTATTCTATTATTGATGGCTATTATTGTTATTACAAATTGATAACAAATCCGAAACACTGGCGCAGACGGTCTTAATATAATAGTGACGTTGCTTGTATTGCTGCTTGTATTATCAAGATTACCCCAAAATTGAAACGGATAGAATATGTACACGTATATTCATAGTCTGCTACACTATACTCTGCCCTTCAATTTGTTATGTAAATGCACCTTTTGTCCGGTCCGTCCCGCGTTACCGCCACTATAAATTTGTTTCTCTGCAGTCTGGAAATTCGCAGGCTATTTCGAAACAGCATCGCTGCTCAATTGAGTAGGAAAAATTATTTATTGTATGAATAGATTTTTCTATACAAATTCGTCTGAATAACCCATTCCATTCAATGGAAGGAATGCATTAGGAATATTTTGATTATTTCCGTAGTGCGCATATTGAAATATTTTCATATTATAGTTCTATCAGACTATTGTTGTTGAACAATAGGAGCGGACCTAAAACTAAATAGTGGATAGTATTACTCTTTGTAAAGAAAAAAAAAATTAAACCACTTTTATACCAATTTAACGGTAAAAATAAACTTATTTGAAATAATAAATGCATTTACTATTGACATAAACATAAAATAACCAACCAAGTGATATTAGAGAAATCCATGATTTAGTTCAACGTTATTAAACTAGATGGCAACATGGACGGGGCTTTAATAATGCAGTTATCATCAAATAAATCACATAATACCTGTCGGGGGACAAATTGCCTTATCTGCACGAGAATTGATCACGAATGAACTTGGGAATAAGAGGCAATTGCTTTCAGTACCGCGGTTATCTTCTAACTTATTGAGCTGCATATTCGTAGGAACAACAGTGTGCGAATTTTAGTGGTTGTTATTAACATCTAATATCCTAAGTACCGCCTGATATTCATAGTGTCAGATATAATCTACATTTAAAATTATCATATATTTAAACTTCTTCCAGCTAGTCAATTTTGTTATGTATTACAAATCAAATATGTAAAAAAAAAATTAAATCCATTTTTGTATTTATTATCTATTTCTTTCATTATAATGGCCAGCAACAAGTACATACTCCTAATGAATTCCTATTTATGCAACAATAGAGAATTAACTATATAATCACAGTAAAGAACAATTGACCAACAGTTAAACAAAATTCACAGTAACGTGACAAAATTATACTCCATACGTCTCCAAACATATCACAATGAGGTGCGGTGAACAAATCAAATGCCTTAGTTCTATCTACTAATGTAAAAAAACGGCTGTTTATTTATTCAGTATAATAATAAAACGTTTCAATTAATTGTAATGATGCGTCAAGTCTTTTACTATAAAACGTCTAAGCTAGGTACGTAACTTTCTTGCACGATATTGCATCGGTTGAGGCGTTGCGTGTCTTCACTTCATGTTGTTCATCTCGTACACTGTAACGTTTATGTTAAGGAACATCCAATTGGACTATTAACAATAAGCCAATCAATGGCATCTACCCCAGCCGCCAGTATTGAATCATCGGTAATGATCGCATCACACACAATTGCACCCGTAGAAGACCCCTCTTACTATGCAAATTCTGGCATAGTCGGCCTAACTGACTATTGGATATGAATAGTGCAAAATAGGCGAATAGACTACCTCAACTCAGCAAATGCTTGTAATACATTTGCGCCTATAAGGAGGCTCCAGCCATGAAGAAACTTAATATCTTGTAAAACATATAAAGAGTTATAATTACTAATAGGTGTCCATATGTATGTACATATGTATTATGTAGATAGCCGTTACAGGCATATTCGAAGTATCTGAGAAATTCAATACTGACTTCCATTTTTACAAGACATTTTTAGTTTAGTATGTTAAACTACGTTGGATTTCTTAATAGCGGTTAAAAGACATCCAACTGATTACTGACCTGTTCCTTCGCCAATTAGCACTATACTATGGTGGACTACGCCCCCGCTCTTCCGCAACCGCGAAAAGTCCCGTTCGTTGTATAAGTACCTAAAAAACGTTGCACTCATGCCATATTATATAATATACTTCATTTTATACCGTGTACGAAAATGTAGAGCGACCGTAAAAAACCGGATCGTGCTTGTTAACTCTATATTCCTTTGCTAAGTCGACAAAATAAAATGGAATTTTCAATAGCTTATTTAGTAATTTTGGCTTTAACGAATTGCAACGATCACATCACCTGCAACTGCGCCGAGAGAGGGCGCTGAGCTCCTCTTACTATGCAAATTTTATCGCGAGCCTAACTGGCCGTTGTATAGTAATGAGGCCATGAGGCCGGCTAAGCTGGGTTTGTTACGTTTAGGTAGGATTCCATATCATCTTACGTTTATACGTTAAACCTTTCAATTAAACTTTTCTGGTTCGTTTATAAAATAGAACTATTGGCAATCGGTGATTTTTGAAATGTTTTATCTTACTGTACGTAGATAAATACCAAAGTAATGTAAAAATAAAAATATATACAGATTTACCGGATTAGGAATTTCAGGATTTGGCCGAAAGTGCATTGTATTTGCTTCGCAATATTTTGAGTCGATAGTAAAGTTTGAGCAGTTGTTTGATCGACGAACTACATAAGCCTAATATATTTAGTGGAGTGTATTTATGTTAACTAAATTTATTAAGCAGATTACTAAATGCAGAGCACTACTTAAAATGTCATGACTGTAACTTTTAAAATAAAGCTTAGGCATTGGAGGCATTCGTAGAATTAAAATTAATGAAGTTGTCAAAGTCAAACTGCAGAAATTCAATGTGAGTATTTCAGGTAATACCATTACCGCCAACCGGATATTGGGGCTGAGGTCATTTCCGCTTTTAAATAACCGCCCGTCAGCAACGGCTCAAGCATTTAATTTTACGATTTCTGCAATTTAATATAAAAAGAACTAATTTAGTTATTAAAGAAATTTTGCAATTTTGCTATTCATTTCATTTCGATTACAAATAATTTCTAGCGTCACATTATTACAGAATAGAATAGAATATTATACAGAACCACTGTAATAAATTAAGTGACAAGCATCATAAATATCATCGTTGAAGAACTTTAGGTTTTAAATGGTTTTTACAACGAAAACGGAACATTTATCATTATGTAGTCGCAATTCGTATATCGATGTCTATGCGTATGAAACATCTTACTATGATGGCAGATTAATAAGATGTCAACATTTGATTTTATTTATCTATTCAGCTACATATTTGCACTCTATCTAAATTGGAAATGTCTGCAGTTGTCGCATATGTTTATTTTGAGTGAAGTTTGATATCTTCATTTGTTTAATGCACTTTTCCCTTATGTTCCGTTCGTTTTTTTCCGACCGGTAGGTTACACCCTGACATCGTCTATATTTTCCGACAAATGTAACTTAGGGTTCTTCAACGGAAGCGCCGAATGCTCGAATATAGCGGTGACATCACCATTTCTTCATCCATGCGATTTTCGACCAGAATCGTCTCGATTTTTGTAACTTACCAACCATCAACTAATTGCTGGCCAGCACTCGTTGATGGATCTACAGACTGTTTGCGATTACTGATGTTAATCCTTGTACTTTGTACATGAATTAGTTAACGGTTATTTCCTTTTTTCATCAAATAACTCCTCTGTATTTTGTTGATAGTAACTTTCCTTTGTTGGATCTTATTCGATGTATTACCATTAAGTTTGAAACTAGACAGTGAGAATGTAAACGCAGCTGTCCTGCAGTATATTAATGATAAGTTATGGTAAGCGGATTGTAATTCAAATTTCGGGATCGCTGACAAAGATGAGTTGAAATTAATGCAAAGCTCAAACTGCGACTAAAATCATGGAATAATTTCAGGCTTATAATGACGCGTTCTAAAATAATGCTCATAGGTTTTCTCTATATTTGTCCCCGTAGCTTGGGACCAGAATACAGCTACAGTATCTCTTTTCTGTCGTAGCGGACAACTAAAAGTTGCGAAGATTTTAGTGGGTAGAAATCCCAATCACCCGGTGTCTCTCCCAAGGCACCGCAGTAGCTTTTGAAGGTTTCCCCGGGCACCAAAAAAGGTAAATCTGTATTTATAAATCGATCTACGTTTCATTTTTGACAGGCCTCTAGTCCAGTGGTTATTGAATATAACTGAAATGTCGCAGGTTGCGGATTTGATTTCCACGCAAGACATGGACATGAATATTCATTCTGAGATTGGGTCTAAAATTATTTATATAACTACGTATATCGAAGTTAATGTATATCTAGTTAATTAGCGGTATGGTTACAAAACACATTTTTAATGGTGACAAAAGCACATACTCTGTCCAAAATTGAGGTCAGATGGACAAATAGGAATTTGTCCGAAAATAATTGTCTTATTTAAATATCTACCTAGATAGATATTGAAAGGCTGCATTTGGATCTCTTCTTATACGACATTCCTCAACATTACTGACTCCTCTTTGATGTCTTTCCAATTCCAAGCTTCATAATTGCAGCCGCTTGAACCATGCAAAAATATACAATATAAAAAAGGGTAAACAGAAATTTCATGCTTGATAAAATACAAAAATCCATAGTTATTTATTTTCATTGGCTGTCCAGTAGACAATCTTAGCCAATAAATCTATCGCCACGGCGGCTTACTGTTGTCCCCTTTGAACATGCTCCGAGCGTATCTCGCCGCTTCAATGCACTTTATCTTAAAACTGTATTATGATACTGAATTTAAAACAATACAATGTATAAAACATATGTATGTATGATACACATACTCAGAATTTGCTTAATTGTATTTATATCGCCAAATGTAATATTGCTTCAATATTAAATTAGCGGTTGGCCACAATTTGGTCACAGTTTTCAAACGGTTAAATTAAATTGAACATGAAAGTACATCAATTAGTAAAATGTAGTAACCGTTTATGCGAAAATCATATACCTTTATTAATAAAATTCTCCAAATGCATAGGTGATGATTCCTATAGAAAAATATATTTATGGATTTTCACAATTACATAACTCCTTTTTAAATCAACTTTGAGGAAATATTAAATTCGTTTAAACAATCACGTTTGTCATAAGCAGTAGTGTTTATATCGTTGTACTCTGAGCGCAGTTTATATTTGAAGTTGAATTTGAAATTGCAGTAACTTCATTTAAACAATCATTTCCACTTATTACACACCCAATTATTAGTAGCAAATCGTTTCCATTATCGCAGTTAACAAAACGAAATCATAATCTCGTAATGACTTTTCAAAACAAAAGGCTCATAGGGCTAAGAAAATAAACTAGCAATATAAACCGTCAAAGGAAACCCGGATTAAAAGTAAATGGGCGAATAACACAAAAGAGAGTTCGGTCCACTACGGACTCAAGATAGAGTCAGTCAAGCAGAGACGCCAATATTCTCTATGGACGTCAAAGAATAATCTATGGTTAGTGTCAGAGAAAATATTGTTCGTTTAATATATGTTTAATCTAAAAATTAATGAAATCAGAGTTCAAAGAAGACGGTAATTCAAAATTAACCGACTTGCAAAAAGCCTATTTTTGTTCGAAAACTGCATTATATTATAACAATCAAGTAACTTATATAACTATGGAGTTACTTTGAACTATAGCAATTAAAGCATATTTATTTTCAAAGTATAGGTATAGTAATCAAAGAATAAGAGTGCTATTCCAAAACGCAGACGAAGAAGTCTTTCAAGACTCATTTTGTTGAGATTTTATATACATATGGTATTGGGAGTTCTTATAATAAAATAAAGCTTTATTGAACATACGAAACATCGTAATAATTTCGTCAGCGTTACATTCATCCTAAAATACGTTGTTCAGTACACGGGAATCCTTTTACATTGAATATCATGCTGGAATATGCCGAGTGCTATTTTAAAAAGACGGAATTTAATTTCAATACCGGAGATACTCACTGCGTAGGTATGTAAATTTTCAAGAGCATAGGTTCCTACATTAATATTAATTATCACAGATAATGTGAACCGTAAAATCATTCTTAGGAAACTACCAAAAGTAACTATTTTTATTAAGTGTTGTATTGAATTTAGAGAGAATAATTTTTGAATAGGTGAAATGAATTCTTCAAATAAAACGACTACAATGGTACATATTTCACTTGGTCGCTCTGGGATGACTAGTATAAACCACGAAAATCGAAAATATTTAAACTTTAAATATTTCCGCAATTTGCCTATTATATGGTATTCTTTTCAGTTACATTTTTGTATTCGCGAAGAACGGAAAATCGGCTTATAAAAGGAATGGAATATAATCTTAGTACATTTACATGTTAATTTTACGATTAAGAGTTCTTTGAGATAGATTCGTATTAAACTTTTAAGAGGCATTAAAAAAAGGCAACTTAGCATCGGGGTGTATAATTTAACGTACATTTCGATTCGGGAACTCCGAAACAATTTACATGATGAATGAGAAATGAATCGTTATCCGCAAATAAACCGGGGAAAGCTTTTAAAAACTCGCAAAGAATTCGCCAAGAATTTATATTAAGTTTCATTTCATGTTTATTTTAAGTGTCCAGTAAGTATTTTTATTAGCGAACTTGAACGAAGAAATCACATTTAAATGTGTTCTTTTATTTTTTACTGAGAATCTGTTTCGCGAGAAATCATCACAAAATCTTTCGACATTCATGAAATTTGACATTTCCTTTATAGACCACAAGATCCTTTTATGTCCGCCAAGTTAAGACAATTGCAACTTTAGTCAGTGTTCTAATTGCTCTAATTTCACTACTTACATCACATATACTGGTAAACTAACAAATAAAAATTGCTTATTACTACTTACCAAACAAAATTTTATATTCATCTGTGGGGATATTTAAATATATATATATATATATATATATATATATATATATATGTATCACTCAAAGATGACTGACTGACTGACTGACTGACATAGTGATCTATCA
>DWDX01003977.1:0-12322 GCA_018245675.1 Agara michaeli
ATTCATCATCATCATTCATCATTCCCATTTTCCAAGTATAAAATTAAGATTGATGAAGCGATTTTTATACCCTTAATTGAATATTATTCCGAAAATTTTTAGTTAAATATCTATAACGTGAAAAAAAGTTACACTTTTAGCGTGGTTTCATAAAACCACACAATCTGTTTTTATCCCGATATTCCTACGGGTTCGAAATTAGCACACAACACCGTAAGCACAAAGTTCTTTCTTCCATTACTATTTTGCCCCTGGCTAAGTATTGCTTGTATATTTTCTTTTAAACTCTTCATGGCCAGTACAAAACATGTCATTTACCGCGTTATCTATGGAACACATTAATCTCACGTAAGTGCTTCTAAATTATTTATCGGATTCTAATAGCTTAATAATGGGTTACAACAGATAATATGACGCGTAGACAAATTAATATTTTCAACGTTTATTTACTAAATGTTAAGGGCACGTCACACGGTTACCGCGCCGTAGATAATAGACTTTTAATGATAGCACATTATAGTAGCTACGACTTTTTTTATTGCATAGCCTGATGGGATTTGGTCATCGGCGCCTTAAACATTTTTGGCAAGACATCACAGATATATTGGGTTGCCAGCCTTTGTTTGGTGATTGCCTATGAATATTTTTACCATTCAAGACCTTTTTTCTGGCACGCGGTCGAGGGCGCGAACGTTCGGCGCGTGTCCTGGCGTTTCATGGATAAAAGGCGTTTATAGTGAACCGACATAACGCAGTTGCAACTGCAACCGTCGATATCGGATCGGCCGTTAGTCTGTGCGTGCCGTGAACGACCACTCTGACATACATATGTGATAAATTACAAATGTAATACAAAAGTAGGTTATATATACTTATATTACTTGAGTTATTAACGAAGTAACAATATTGCTGTCATCATCATTATACGACTGGTTCCGTGGTTGTAGTTAGAGACCCTGACTGCAACACCGGAGGTGGTGAGTTCGATTCCCACCCGCGGCAAACGTGCGTGTGTGTCTGGGCGTAATAGAAATGTCCTATTCACAAACACATTTCAACGAATTACCTATTAATTAGTAAAGTAAATTAAAAAATTATATACGTTCAAAAAACACTCAAAATAAGACTGTTTAACAAAATAATTAAACCACCGAAAAAATTTAAGAGAAAGATTAATTGTTATGAGACGAACTTCAAAATATCTAATAAAAAAGAATTAAGTATCAATATCGGCCTAAAGTCTAAAGTTATGCGTGGTCACGCATTAAAAAAATATATATTTATACACGCGTCGAATTGAGTACCCTTGTATTTTCGTCGGTATAAATGCTCAAGAACGTATCATATCTTTCTTTAGAAATCCAACAACAACCTTTCAATGCAAAACCACGCCTCGGCATCAAAACAAATTATCTGTGCGTTTAAATACAGATTAATCAAGAACTGTCCATATATTAGTGTCTCCTACAGTTAGGAAAGATTACAATGATTAATGCCACATTACATACAACTATTGAGTTTCTATTAATCTTTTCTTTTTGTCAGTTAAATGGAAGTTTCTCTTGGCGAATAACTGTACTTGTTTTGATAAAACTCGTAATACAATCACATAGCTATGAGTAAAAGCTATTGACAGTAACTATACTGATACAATAGAATTGAATTGTCTGTTTGTAATGGCAAAATAACAGCTGTTCACTATGAAATTAACGTACATACTCGTACATCCGGCACTTAGAACGAAAAACCAATTTTTAACATTTTTGTCTGCCCATTTGTCCGACTAAACTCGGAAACGGTTCTATCGATTTTGAGGGTACTTTCATTGGCAGACAGCTGAAGTTATAAAGAGTAACTTAGGCTATCTTTATTGATAATATGTTACATAAATAGTTGTTCCTTTTAATTGAAGGCTATACGCTAGTTTTACGATGACATTATTATCGCGATGTATAGTTAGACGGTGCTATGATATCATAACCCTAACATCCTGTATAATTAGCAGTAGTTGGGAACTGAGCGGCTGGAACACTCGTAACTCTCATATCGCTAATAGGGACGCGCCAACTTCATAATAACCAATAACCTGTTCAACTCATGCTCGAACAACCTCGCGTTTTACCCTAATAATGCGTATAAGTCGGCCGTGTTAAAAAGCTACCGTTTAATGTGGATTTCTCTATATCTGTCCTGTATTTTAAACAATTACGGATTAGCTAACACCTTTTAGCGTTTGGGGTAAATTTATTAATTATGCAGGAAGTTAGTAAATGTTTTTGTTTTGCAGGAAGTTAGTAAATGAACCAGAGTTAGTAAATGTTTTTGTTAAGATGTTTGTTTGTCCGTCGATCACGCGAAAAATTTTAAACGTGTGTAAGCTCAATTTCTTATGTATACAGATATAACAGTCCTGGATTAGAAAATGGCTGTTTTTTTGTATCCCGGAACTAAAACCGAATGAAACTGAATGAGACGCTAATACTATGATGGCGTATTGTAAATATGATCATTAATGTGAATGCGAATTTTTTTTTTCATATTTTTATTTTGTTATAGCATTTGTAGATAGTAGAGAGTTTATGTTGTTAGCCTTAATAAATATTTTCTTTTTTCCTAATCGGTCTTAAAAAGTTTGACTTTCATTAAAAGTTATTGAACAACATATCGGTCTGTAATTTTATTTAAAATTCAACTATTATTATATTACTTTTTTTTATTTAAAATTGTATTCTAACCTCAGACTAACTTAGCTAAAGAATTAGTTCACTCTGTAAAGTTAGGTTACGTTTTGTGAATAAAAAAAAATAACGTCATTCGTGTGAGCAATGCCGGTGCAAATGCGTCCATAATGCTTCTCCTAACTGGTACCAAATACAAAATACAGATAAACTAAACATTAAAGGTAATAGACTTTGCCAGTAACGGTTAACTGGATGTTAAGATTCATAACTTGTGTGCAATCTGTGAACGTCTACACGCCCACGCCCCACGCGTGGGATGCTATGTAGGGCTGTAGTTGTAAGATAGGTGAATTGTAATTCTAACACCATAATCATAATAACGATTACTAGCCTAGTAGTTTGAAATTTAGTCTCTCACTCCGGGGAGTCTGGGTTCGACCTGGCGCGCAATACTGACTTATTACGTGCGTTTTATAACTAAAATTTAAATATCGATTGCTATAACGGTGAATGAAAAAGGTTTTCTGAAACGTCTGTGCATTGAATTCAACATGGACAACAAATAGGTAGGTTTCATCTTAAATCCACGAGATAGCGCAAGGCAAGTTTGCCTGGTTACATATGTGTTGTGAATGTCATCTTTATACGTAGGTACTCATTTAAGAAAATAATTAACCATTCCATCGTTGATTCATTCGTTTACTCATTCGTCGATTCATCCATTCATTCATTCATCCATTCATTCATTCATTCAAAGGTGAAGTCACTTATCGCATAACAACATTAGATTGAACATTTGACAAATTTGACTTTAACTGAAGGTTAAATTCACCTCTCTATGCCTGTAATATTATATTTATATCGCTTCCGATGTTCTAGTTCAGTGCTGTTACAATTTTGTTCAATTTGAACACAAAATTCGGGAAACGCCACGCAGCTCAAAGATCGGCTTTGTCTCATTATGTCTGCACGTAAGCCAGGACTGTTACTATTATTTTGACATATGGCGCCGATACTGAGACAACTACAGATAATGAACTACGGAACTACCTATATATTTTATTTTATATATATTCATACATTACAAGAAAATATTTCACTTAACTGATGGTAATGATTAGTGACTACTGACACATAAGATATGAAAAAACTGGTTTCTTTCTTACTTTCTTTATGCATGTTTGATGTCCCAAGATATTATTATTATTTTCGTATTTAATATTTTAGTAATTTATTTATTTATATAACAAGTCATAAGCAAAAAATATTTATACTATGTAGTTTCTAATAGAAAACTTGTACAACAACATCGAAAAAAAATCAGGATGTTATATTACATTTTAAAACATAGAAAATAAAATAGTCACAGCCCTACGCGATGTTTTGAATTCAATTGCATACACACAATAAAACTATAGATACGTTATTATTATAACATCAAATAGGTACGGTACCGAATGACAGTAATAAATAAAGTGACATCCATACTTTACTTCCTTTTAATGAAATGGAAAGGTATGAGAGAGTTACGTCACACTCCAAAAATAAAAGTACAAACAGTGACAACCCTACTATTACCGACAAGTCAGTTGACAAACGTAATCGTAATTAAGAGCATTGCAAAAGATACTGGGAATTTAATAATTGTACCGAGCACCCATAATTGGGGCGAATAGGATATTGACCCTGAAAATTAACCTTTTTAACGGTTTTGTTATAACCTAACCTCCTCTATTTTGGACCAGCGTGGCGCAAAAACTAGTCCCCAAATATAAGGATAATAATTTATTTAAGTAAATATGAGTACATACAAGAACCTTTCAGCCTGACGGAGATACTAAGACAATCCATTTACGGCGTAAATTTATTATATATTACAATCATATATAACATTTGACATTAGTTACTTACTACAATATACACGTATAATTTTAATGATTATTATATTGCAAACACTAACACACAAGAGTGGTTGTTAAAATTGATTTTTGCTCACTGGCTCTAGATGTTTATCAAATAAAATGTCCGTACGTAGCCCTACAAACCGCTGTATCTTCCAGTGTAAGTCCCATTAAAATCGGTTAAGCCGTTCCAAAGATTATCCCGGGCAAACACAATAAATTGATACTACATGTGTACAGTTTGACCTGAGCAATATCTCCATTGCACCTATTATTTGTTACGCAGTTGTTATCAAAACAATTGTGTCTCAGGCTTTATTCCAGAACAAACGGTACAGGATAAAACAAGAATCAATGAACCCATATTAATGGTTCTTTATGTGTTTTACGTAATAAAGTCCGGAGCAGTCGTATTTTCGACTCCAACTAGTAAATTCCGCGTCGAAATTTTACGACGCCCGCAGGACTACAACGCGATTCAAAAATAGTTTGTGGAGGTGAATGATCGCGGGATCATTCATTTATTATTCACTCGTAAAAATAATAAGAACGAATTCAAGTGACGCATATGCTCCAGGAAGCAATAAAGCTCCCAAACACGTGGTGCAGTTCATCTTTTGCCTCGAGCCAAATAATTTTAACATTAATATCGCAGTGAAAATTTACAAAAAACTTTCAATAAGAATGGCTTGCCAGTGTTGTACCATTGTTAGATGTAAAAAGAACAAAATTAAAAGCTAGTGATGTGTGTGACGATAATTAGAATATATCGATTTTTGGCCTTAATGCGAAAATTATAAGAATCTTTCATCTTACACATTAAATGTTTATTTCGTTGTTTTATGTGCTGCTCATTAAGTAGTAAATTGGTATTTATACTAAATGTAACTGTAATTAACAGAAAATAACAAGACGAATTGTTTATCTTCATATATATATATATATATAAGAAAGTGTTAAACTAAGCGAAAAATTGAATGAATGTTATTTGTACTGTCATATAATATTTATGAAATCATTGAAGTCGTGAGAAATATTGGTTAAAAACGCTAAAACAGCCGGCATGTTATGTACATCTACAGTGACATCTTACTAAAGTAGGGAGGACAGAAATATTAAGATACAAAAGTAAATAAATCTGAATGAGGAATTTATTGATGGCGCTCGTGCGATAATAAAGCAAACGATATGAGTGAAATATGTTTTATTCATGTATACAGACAGTGTAAACAAAAAAACATATTAAGAATGCAACGTTTGGTGGTTTTTGGCGTTCTTAAAATGTATTGGCTCTGACAATGGCTGCTTCAATTGGATTAAGTGGCTCTGTTACTTTAAGACTGAAACTACAGTTAAATCTAACATATTTAGTGAAGCTCCAAAATTGAATGTAAACGCCGGCTTTGTTGCACTTACAGTTTAATGAATACAATGTCGTTCTACCAACTTGGTTATCGTGAGGTAATCGGATTGCCTGGCCGGTTGCAGCGGAGCGCCCTTTACAGAGGTAAGCCTCAGCTGACCTCATTTCCTAAATATGGAAAAGTTTTGTAAGGTCATCCGGTCTGTTGCGACTTTTTTAAATTATTTTGCATTTGGAAATTATTTTTTGTCGGTCGCGTTCGTAGTTTCTTCGGTCTTGGCTGAGTTGCCCGCGGCTTGGTTGCGAAATGTGCATAATTATTACTTCAATGCACTGTAAAATTGTTCTTGCAGAAATTTTATTTAACGTCTTAGAGTCAGTGTTTTAAAGTAATCATAAGATATTTGAATTTTCATTATTATATAACAGCACCTCATAAATACATTTAATTCGGGCATTATAACGTAACATTTAAAATAATAATTCTAATGATTTATTTGCTGACATAAGTACATTATCTTTAAGTGCAGCAGTACAGAAATTGCATTTGTAGCAGGAAATATCTGCAAGTGGAAATATTTGTAGAGATTATTAGTCTCCAAGCTGGCTTTCGCGTTCCCTTATCTACATGGCTTCCTCGTCGAGTAATTGACTCGAAGTGCCTCTTGCCTTAACTATGTCACGATACGTCGGTGAATACTAACGTTTGTTGGCTTATTACAACACTAAAGCGATGACAAAACTTGCAAAACAAAATCAAATAGTGAAGAAGAGATGCGCTAACAATGTCTGACAGAGGACGTACGTTGTTGTCAAACATACTATGCTCTGGGTGGGCTAAGTGCATAGCGAATACCAAATTAAAACAGCGCCTGGTCGTCGAGACAAATTAAATCACTTTACAAGTCGCACCATTCGAGACTCGTCGCTGCCCACACAGCTTGGTCCTGTAGCTTACTTTATAGACAAGACGTTGTCGAGTAGGCCGTTTCACTGGAATTATGTTAAAATTAGAATTTCCGTTCGGCAGCTCTTGGACGAAATGCATTCTGCTTTTGACGAGCGACCGATGAGCGACGGTCACTGACTGTGCGTTGTTTTACTTGAATTGTGATCGTGTCTTTCTGATATGAGCATATATATTATTCACGCAGTGTTGTGTAATATAATGAGTGTTATAATTTATTAGTGCTGTTAAATGCTAGTGTTTGAACCTCAATTGGACTTTGTACTATCAATTAAGGTTTATTACGTTAATTAGTAGCTATAAAAGGTAAATTACGAAGAGCTATATGCAATAACGAAGACGTAATATTTAATCATGTGAATTGTCTTCGTGTCGAAATTGATTTATTAAATAAATCGAAGAAACTGTTACCCAGTCTAATGTAAATTGAACGAAGAACAGAAGTGATATATGAAAGGCCTTCGCTTTACACAAATGTTGATACAATGGTAATGACGCTACTAGAATAACGAAGATAAAATTAACATCCACTTATTGCTTATGAGATAAAATAATGGGCCGGACAATCAAAAACATCGATAACTTATCGGCTACGTTGAGCATGCATGACTAATTCCAACTAAATTCTAACTAACTTCTACGAAACAACCTATGACATATGTAGAATATTCAGGCGACTTTAAACGTAAACAAAAAGCGTAAACATTAAGTCGAATGACTCACAATGACGGGGTATTCATTATCATATCACAACCGCTACTATACTGTTAGTTGCAATCTGACACTGCCAGTTAATTGTCGTGTTTTTTGACTAATTTCGAGTGTTTCATATGGTTATTGAACAAATTGATTTCATCCGAACCGTAAGCTAGTTTACTCGGTGAACGCGAGTGACACAATTCAAGTACTGCGTACATAATAACGCACGTATTTTCCTCAACGACGAGAACAAAGAAGTTTTTATTTGTGATTTTATTTAACACTTTCCAAAGATCGACGCGGCAGCCTGTTGATCTGGACACGTGAACGGTGCATATGTGAAAACGAGACAATGCGAGTGAACTTCGCGCGCGTGTAAAAAAATCGAATGCAAAAATGATTAAAAGGAACGGTGATAATGTGTTTGCGATCGCGTCGAGCAACAATCAGTGTCAAGGCGGCCGGAGCGCTGTCTCGCTCTGTCCCAGCGCGGGCACGAGGATCCCGCGAGCCACTGCCGCCAGGATGACGCCACCCGACGCGCAACAAAACACCAAGGAGGCAAACATCGCGATTTCTACTTACGTCGAGAAGTGGAAAAACAGATACGAGGATGCCGAGAGGAAGCACAAAACGTACCTCCTCAAATCGGAAAAAGGTTGGTACTATCAATTTTCTCCCGGAAATCTTTAGTTTTTCCCACTTTTTTATAATGTCCACTGCGCATGCTCCCGGTCAGCTGGGCCGTATGCAAATGGAAGTGGGAATGGAAATCCTAGTCTCGCATTTGTCGGATTATGGTAGGATAACCTGTTGCTTGCGTTTAATGTATTCTTAAACTTTGCAGTTCATATGGGGGCGTGATAAAAGTTTTGAATACTGTTCAGAGGGATAAAATGATTTAAGTATGTGACAGATATACGGGAATCAGTTTGAAGTCCTGAGAATTAATTTGAGCATTAATATAAGTATTGCGCAATTGGCCTGGTCTTAGTGTAAACGTTATAGTATATTTTGATTCTTTTTAATTTTTCTAGGATTTAAATGATTTAAAAAAATATATTTTCTTTTTACTTATCATAATTTTACGTGTTGCCCAACACTAATATATTGACAAATGTCAAATTGTGGTCAATTAAGAAAGTGTACAATGTATCATAGATTAATGTGCCAGTTGCTTTCTTATTATTTAACCAAAATTTTATTATTTTTTTATCTGTAGGTTATAGAACAGATAATTTAACTCTTTATTGGTGATAACTGGCTGATAAATATTTTTAATTGTTGATAAAGGGTACGTTATTTTTATTTTTATATTACGAAAACGAAACATTGAAATCGCGCATTTCAAGGAGTTATTATTAAATTACTATACTTTGAATTGTTCAGGGTGATAAATTATTATTGGATGTAATTGTTAAAGTAAAGTTGGGTACACCTAATTGTTGATAAATGTTTTATTTAATTAAGTAAGTGTTCAAAAATACCAATTGTACAAAATATACATACTTAATACGTTTCAGTTAATAAATTAGAATAACAGCTATCCAAATGTTCCAAATGTTTCTCTGTGCAACAATTTTCCTTGTAGTTCCAGGAAGATTCGCTATATTAACATAATTGTAGTGTCTGTATTTAATTTAGTACCTACTCATAAAATTGAAATTTATTTTTTAAATTAACAATTAAGTGAAAAAAAAAAAAATATCATTAAACCTGTCACAGTCTTAGTGACTGTAAAATTGTTCATGGGCAGTCACCATGGCCTATTTGTTCACTAAACTGAGGGCAACAAATTTTTCTCAACACATATTTCAAATAATTATATGGGGGCACTCTAATGGATTTTTAGACTAAGTTAGGATGTCTCATGGTGCAGTATGTTCTACAACAGTCTTACATCACAAATAAATTGTGAACAACAATTTTCTGTATAACTGGTAGAATCTGGATGCTTTTGTTTCTATTGCCTGGACCATTCTGACTAAGTGGATAGTAACCTCAGCGACTGAGCACGGATCTGAGAATTCAAATCCCACACATAACAAATATTTATATGACATATTTGTTATCTCGGTGTAAAAATTATATATTTGATTACATATTTAGAAGTAGAGGCATTATGTCAACAGCCGTCTGAGTATCATAGGCTGCCTAATTTGGAATTGGAAGGCTCTGTGATATTATGAAAATATAGCTGGTTCCTCAGTGTCCTAGCCTCTAAATTATTTATTGTTACATTCACAATGGCTCCCCTGAAATAGTACATAATGTTACTATAGTACGATTTCATTACTACTGGGTGAAATTGTATGATATTAGCATAATGTCGAGGAAAACTGATTGTTGTCAAATTACTTGTGAGTTTTGAGAGCTTGTTGTAGTTTACTCCATTATAATTAACGTAATATGGGATTTAACAATACTGAATGTGTATCATCAAGTATTAAATTAGAATTGTTTTTATAATGCCCTTATTATTATACCATCACACTAGTTCTTTTACTATCCTTTAGCCAACATTATGCATGTCGTGATACCCTATAATTATGGGTACACCAAAATGTTTAATCTTATCAGCAATAGTTTAAGTTTTGTAATCATGATATCTGTGTTGGGTATCCTAAAATAAATATATAAAGCAAGTATGCAGAAAACATTGACAGCTAAATATCTATCATTATAGACCTGATTTGCTTTGTAATTATAAATTATTTCTGGAACTAACAAGGTCGAGAAAAAAAATCATCTGTAGAGTTTTTATTATATATTAGACTTGCATTTGATTAGGACATCTAATGGTGAGTTACTTGCAGTCTAGGTTATAGTACACTTGAGTAGAAAACATGTAGTCTTACTTGTTTTGGATAGTTCGAAAATATCATGTTTTAGTACGTAACATCATGCATGTAATCCCCTAAGGGGTAGGCAGAGGGGTATAGTACAACCCCACATTTCACCAGTTACGTTTAAGTCCCACAATGGAAAAGGTGGTGATCATGTTTTAGTAACAAAGTATATTATACTTTAATTATCATTGTTATAGTTTAAGAGTTGATTGCCAACGGCAAAATAAACCCTTAAAACCATTGTAGAAGTGTAAGGCGTGGATTTAACAATTTTGTTGCAGTCTACATTGTACCCTCATGGGAGCTTAAAAGTACTTAATTCTCTAACACAATAGTATTTTCATTGTTTTACTATACTTATGTAAGCTGTGATGATCAGATGACTTTATGGTTCAGATGACAGCTTCTTATACCGAGGGTGCGGTGTTAGAGTCTTGCCGCACCTCTTTATCATAAATGTGTTAAAGTTGTATGCATTTTGAAAGAATAGCAGTCTATGTAGCAGTGAATTAAAAACAAATGATGAAACCACAGAGTTATCTGTAATGACCTTGAAGGTGTGTGAAGGCTGTCAACACACATCAACACACTTTCTTATATACACATATATATATATTTATTAAGGCACCTAACATAGATAACATTGAAGCAATGCCCATTCGCGCTTAGAGAATGTAATTGCTTAGCTGTGGGTATTGGGTTTGTCTCTGATCACCTGACAAATATAATGAATACAAATGTTTGTTAATGATATGTTTGTTAAGTCTCGGTGTAGATACCTGCAAGTATGTAAACTACATTCTGAACTACATCAGCTGATTAAATAGCTGCGGATTAGGTGTCCGTAGATATTATGTAAAGTACTAGTAGACGAGTAGTGATAGCCTGGCGACCTCTGCATCCGACCTCAAGGACTGTGGGAATGGATTTCGTAGTTTGTTCGTTAATGGGTTTCAATAATAATATTACTAACGTTAGTCCAGTTAGTGTAAGTACAGTTAGTATTAATTGTTAGTTTATTTGAAGTTGGTCACATGCTACTCTTGAGGACTGACATGCCTCTAGTATTTTTTGTACCAACAGCTTTACTATAACTAGGTGTAGCGTCCGCAGCGCTCCTGGCTTATCGTATACGTGTTTCACCACGAGCCGACATGATAATTGCGTTGTGAGCGACGCTCGCTTAATTGTCATAAATAAAGCTGTTGGCCAATACTCACCGGTTATCGTTACGTTCGAAATTGTGCAAGTGTTTTGAAATTAATATAGAACGGTAGCAAGTGTGAAATTCTTTATCGACAACTAAATTGAATGTTATTATTTACGCCATGAGTATTTATTACATTTGTGATGTTTTATACAAATGCAAGCATTGATTCGAGTTAGGTTAGGTAGTTTTTTAATTCCACCGTTGATTAGGTTTCTGTGAGCTATTGATGGATCCGGTTAATATGTAGATAACATTTTGAGCGCATCACGTGTGTAGCCGCTTAGCCTTTTTGGGATAAAGTAGTACCCGTGCTTATGTAATATTATCAATTTCAGAGAGGCATCTCCCAAGGCGCGCTACTGGGCCCGGTACTCTTCTTATGAATGAATAAGTTAATTCAAAATCACTTGTGCCTCTTGTCAATGAGGCATTTTCCTGTTTATTTTTATTAAATTCCGAGAATACCTGAACGATACACTTAGTAGGAAATAGGCATTAGCCATGATGTAACGCGTTATCTATCTAGGTTTATATGGTATTGTGCTTATCACTATGTCATTATACGTTATAACACTTGGAGTGTGGAGGGAAAGTACGCTAATATCGCCTGACTGTCTGTTAGTTAGTCGCGTTAGGAGTGATTAAGGGAACT
>DWDX01003978.1:0-12321 GCA_018245675.1 Agara michaeli
TGCCCGGTGCATGGCAATAGGCTCACCACCTATTCCATTGTGGGACTTAAACATAACTGGTGAAATGTGGGGGTGTAGTACACTCCCTCTGCCTACCCCTTAAGAGGATTACAGGCGTGATGTTACGTAAAAACAACAATATAATTGTACCAGTGAAAAGTAAACAAACCTCCGCCAAAGATAACTTTAGGTTCCTTTACTGTGGCGGCTAGAACACAGAGCGCGTCGTGCAAGGATCGCTCGGCCTCGTCGATGACCTGCTGCGTGGCGCCGCGAATAACCACTGTGCAAGCCGAGCCCAGCGCTACACCCGCAAAACGTATTAACGACTCCTCGCCGATAAGCACCTATTCAAAAAAACATATATCGACAAATATAATGAATAGATTAATGTTGAAAGCTAAAACATCTTCAGAAATGTGTAGGACCTGTTCAAAAATGATATTAAAATATCCAGATGATTTTGTAAAACCTCAGAGGGTAACTGAAATCTAAACAACTAAGCTATGACTGCTTCCTGTGTAAAATTACGACATCCCTGATAAATTTGTGATACAGGTACACCAAATTCGTTCAATCAAATAGTAATAAGATTTATAGAACACCTACAACAAATTCACAGTACCTGTTCAATAAGTTTGCAGTGTCCTAATTTAACTTTGTCCGGAGAATCAAAGGTTGAAACGATTTCTCCCCCAGTCACTAGAGCAAGACGTTCAATGCCATCAAAATCAGCATGTTCAATAGCCATCACTCCAGCATCAGCAAACAGTTGTTCTGGGTAGTTGTAAATAAGCTGCCTAGAAATACAACTCCATTTCAATATATCCTATAGTCAGTAATAGAGAGATTGTAGTATGCGGGATTCCAATACAATACTTTTGCACGGTATTTATATCAGTTTTACAACCAACTGCCAAAGTAACAGCTTATTCTTTGGTTATTTATCACTTAGGAGGTAGAAGAACATGTATTTTGTTCACCCGTAGAAGTATGTAGATTATTTTATCTGTGAAGCTGTTGTTATTACAATATGTGTTTAGGTTTGATGGATGTGAATGCCGTTTCCATATGTATACTAGAGGCAACCATGGCAGTCCACAAGATTAGCAACACATCTGTGGCCATCCTCTGATAGAACGGGTAACTATGTCTTTTTTATCTTTGATAATCTTCAAAACACATTCATTATAAAAAAAACTCGCTTTAAATCTTACCTATTGATGAACACATTACATTTGTGAGCTAGGATTTTGTTAACCTTGTCCTTCATTTTCTCTTTTTCTGCCACCTCTAACTCTGCAATCTTTGCCATTGAATCCACCTTAATAGTTGAACCAAACACCTTGATCTTGTCAGTATCCATGGGAGTGTTTGCAATCAATATATTGGCATTCTCTATTCGCTTGGGTTGATGTACACCCACCTGTAAAATTTATAAATGTCAATTATAAACTCTTTTGAAGTGTACTTTTGCAAATGTATAAACAGGAAAGTACTGTACAACAAAAATAAACTTTCATACTGTATTTTTATTTCTTTAGAAATACAAAAAACAAAATGATGTATGCTTGGTGTCAATCTTCTGTAATCACAATCTCAATCAATACTGATTCTAACACGGCCAGAATATAAAAAAAATTGAAAATCGATACACAAAATTTTAGCATACCTTCTTATTCAACAAGAATCCTTCATCCAAAAATGATTCTTCAAGTAGACCACCGGATATTTTAATGATTTGAATGGACTTCAAATTGCCAGAACCTTTAAGTCGAAGCACTGCATCGACGGCCAACTTTGTGAAATGTCTGAAATATGATAAATTGTTAATTATCTGGTATATAGCAGTTCTATGATAAAAGAATATCGATGAAATGACATTTTCTAAAATCGGTCACTCAGATTGAGGTTTATTACATGCAACTTACAAAGGCCTGATATTCTATCTCATAATCGGACTTTGTGGATTTATATCCTTATCAACAATTCATATGCATAGCATTAAAAACATAATAACTGTATTTTAATAGTAATTATTTGGATAAACTGTTGCAATGAGCAGTTTAGTCTTCATCTTCTCCTGACCTTAGAGAAACAACAAATTTAGTACTGCTTCACTTATCAGAATATAGTAAATACCAAATAACATCAAAGCTTTCATGACAATTATAAACAAACAAAGATTATACTAACTCCTTGTGATTAGACAGAATTTTTGAGCTCAATGTGGTACGAGCAATGTTCTCTAAATCAGCACGTAGAGCAACATCATTCAAGTTCTTTTCATGATCAAAGCTAGCATCTGAAAGTGCCTGCTTGGCCGCTTCAATGGCAATACGCCAACCGGCAATAATAGTCTGAGGATGTAGTTTCTGTTCTATTAACTTCTCTGCTTCTCTAAGCAGTTCAGCGGCTGTAACAAAAATTATTCATTAACTGAAGTACAAACCTATACTTTGCTTAAATCCATTGTTGTCCCATAGTAACCAAGAAGAATAATAAATATCTCATGATCTATTCAATAGATTCTATTATATTATAAAAGTTCTGTTTTTAAACTTATCCTAGTAAACATTACATAGTATACCTTATGATTGATCTACTTGTAAATGTACTTTTGCAAGACCAGAGAATTTTCTTTTGTACTGCCAGTTAATTGGTTTATTTTAAATTCGACATTTTACATACATACAGCACATTTTACACGCACACACACAAAATAAAAGATCATGGAAATTTGGTTGTTATAGGGACCACCGAGAATACTATTACTTTGAATGAAGTGAACTAACTGGTGCATTAAAGAAATGAGAATATTAAATAGAGGACATAAGATCATTAAAATAACAACATTTCTGATCTACTATAGCCTTGAATAGAACACATCTGTTTTGCTTTAATCAGTTACAATAAGTGTGGTAAGTCTGGACAAAGCTTTAAGGCTAATAGATTCCCAAGCCAGCAAGAGAACGTGTGCATTTCCCAGATGAACAGTATATCCCCTGATATCTGCAGAACAAGGCTGGGATCAAACACAATATAATTACACTATATAATACCTATTCTTCTATAAGGTGTGCGAAGTCTACTAATCTGCACTTAGTCAATGGGACAGAATATGGCCTTAGCATTTCTAAATCTGAGCGATTTGTAATCTACGGGAAAACATCAAAAAGCAATGATGATATAATTAGTGTCAATACCAGTTACAGAAAATAAGCCTTACCTAATACAGTGACAGATGTTGTGCCATCGCCAACTTCGTCATCCTGAACCTTTGACATATCCACCAGAACTTTAGCGGCCGGGTTATCCACTCCAATTGACTTCAAAATTGTAGCTCCGTCATTAGTAACCTCAACCTGGAATTATAGTAAAGATTAATTTAAAAGTTTATCTTACACAATCAGCAATTTTGAATGAAAATTCTAATAAAGTCATTCAGCTTCTACAAAACTCACCTGCCCAGCATTTCTGCCACAAGAAACCAATACTTTGTCCATGCCCTTCGGTCCCAAAGTGCTCTTCACTAAATCTCCTATAGCGATGGCTCCAATGAAACTCGACATGCGAGCCACCTCGGCTTTTTCTTCTTCCGCTTCATTTTTCAATATTCTGATTGGATTTAGGGACACCTACACATAGTTTCAATGAAAAAGACATATTATTGCACATGTGTGTAATACCAGCGGCTTATGTACGATGGCATCAATGTGTTGTGGTTCATGATTTATTAAAAAAGGTAGAATACTTACCATTTTATGGGTTTTAATTATATTAATACAATATAATGCAATATAAAAATAAGTTCAGTTTCAGAATATAACCAAACTTGAAATTTATACAGTTTAGTACCATTCACAGATTCACACACGCTATTTCATTATTCACGTTCACGAGTACCTCACGCTGTAAAAAAAAAACCTTATTGCCAGTTTCTTTATTTTTAAATATTTTTAGAAAGTCAATTTAAAATGTGTATTTCGAACAATCAATTTTAAAATTTATTGAAATGAATTATCTAACAATAAATTTATTTAAATACTGTAAATAATGATAGATTATATTCTATCATGAAACAATTTAGACAAAAGAAATCTGAGATTACTTATTTAAAACATAACGGAGTATAATAATGTTATTTGCTAATTAGAAGTGTTGTAAATTATTGTTATTCTTCACATTATAAATTATTATGGTTGCTGTTTTTTATTCTACCCCGTTAGGGACCTGGCGTGATGGTATGTTGTTGTTGTTGCTGCTTTATAGTCACTACTTACCACATATTGATTATTATATATAACTATTTCAATGATTATTGGGCATCCAGACCCTTCAGATTGAAACCAAAGTGGTTTTATTTATCACTGCTACTTCTTGGGATTCCTCCAAGCGAAGCTTACAGGTTCTAGCAGCTTCTAGTCTATATACAATATTGTGATTTAATAATCAATACGGATCCAAAATTGTAGTATAAAAACCATCCTAGAATAATAATTACCTTATGCGGATTTCTTTCACTCTAGTATCTTTATAACCGCTTTTTACATATGAACTTATGAACTATATGTAAATCAGAAGGCAAAAGAACCTCTTTTCTATGAAAGATATGATTATGCTGCGATACAGCAAATATTTATTGGATCGTGACGTCACGTTCAATCATACGGTTTTAGTCGTTAATTGCGGTAACTACAAAGCATTTTATGTCATAGGCTGCAAAAGAAAATATTTCTATTAATTTTATGCTAATAAAATAATAGAATGTATTAAAAAATATATATAAATAGATGCATGAATATTATTTACGTAAAATATATTTCATTTTTACAAGCATCATGTAGTGCTACCAGTTATAAAAATAATGAAATGACGTCAACGTCATTGCTTATTTGAGTCATTCATAAAAAATTGTTCCTGAATTGTTTAACGCCATATTTACGTTTTACAGGACGGTAATATTGTGATCGGTTGTTAAAATCAACTAATTTCACTGGTTAAAAGAATACAACAAAGGAACTGTCACAATGGAGGAACAAAGTGGAACGTCCGGACCAAGAGTTAGCGATAAACGTTTAGCACAAACTCAGGCTAAGGTGGATGAAGTTGTGGGGATTATGCGTGTCAATGTCGAGAAAGTCTTAGAGAGAGACCAAAAGCTATCGGAGTTAGATAACCGCGCCGACGCCCTACAACATGGAGCCGCTCAATTCGAGCAACAGGCCGGTAAGCTTAAAAGGAAGTACTGGTGGCAAAATTTAAAGATGATGTTGATAATTGGTGCTATTGGAGCTGTTCTACTTATTATTATTATTGTCTGGGCTACATCTGGATCTGGTAACTCTTCTGCCGCACCAGCTCCAGCTCCAACTGCAGCTCCGGCTCCCGCCCCAGATGGCTCTGGACGATAAAGACTAAGTCTGCTAGAGATGAGATTTGCCAACTTACTTTACGACTATTTACTGTACTATATTACATACAAACAAATTTTACATACCTGAATTGGACTGATGCCTTTCTGAAGTATCTATTTTGTACCAGTTTTAATCTTTCAATAGGCCATTATTTATTGTAGTATATATTTCTTGTAGGATAAAATCTTGCAATTTAATTTTTGATACTGTTCTACAAAATGTATAATAAGAATGTATAGATAACAACATTTTATGTAGTAGTTCAGTGTTACAAACTCTGCAAGTGACTTAAAGTCTTATAAAAATTTTTTGAATACCTCTAAGTATTATCCTAGATATGTCTTATCAGAAACTATTTATGACTTGTTCTATTAGATAGTGGCCAACTCCTTGTGTAGTTATACATTAAATATGCTTAAAGTTGATATATCTAAAATTCCCAGAGCTTGGTTACTGACGAAATCGAGTCAAAGAACTGAATTTACACAACTTGTATATTTACAAATGTAATGGGTGAGGTATTAAAATATAAATGTAATAATTGTTTAGTAATGTTAGATGAAAGTTATCAAGTGGTTGTTGTGGCAAAAATGCTAACACAAATTCTGTTGATTTGCACAAATTGTATGTAACTGTTATTGCACAAACATGTTAATTTATATACTTAGTCTGTAAAATGATATTGATTCATGTCATTTACACGATAAGCACTTATCATTTGTTGTCTATCAATTTTACTGTTTTTCAAAAATAAATATTTGTTACTGAAACCCAATGGGACCAAAACTGCTTTTATTGTACAGCATCTACGGTCCACAGTTAACAATTGTCATCCCAATGAATGCTGTCAGTTGATGTTGTATACTATCCATAATACACTATCTTTATCTTGATGTTTTATATTGTTTAAGATATAATAAATGTATGTATTCAATTATGTGTTTTATATTTTCTCCCAATGTAAGGCATCTCTTATCTGTTCTATACAGTTGAATACATTTATCAGTATTAACTCACTATCATACTTGAATGTTTGCTGTTGAAGTGCACTTTACCATTGTGCTGTTGTGAATAGGATTCAAGGTAATTACTTCAATGAAGTAATCATAAATTGTTATTTAAACTATGACCTTGCCATTACACATTGACTAATTATATTATTTCAGTGTTTTGTAAGACATTTTTTTGTAATTGGATACAAAAACAGTGAAGGTGCCAGGATAGAATATTATCTTTACTTAAGGTTGTAAACAATGTGCCAACTTTGTTGTATTATGGCTTCCAAGTTCCCTAGATTTGAGTAAGGACTAATTTAAATAAAATACACACTATGGAACAAGGATATTATTTACTTGTTCAATTCATAAGAGCTGACAATAATTACTTTATAATTACACAATTATCACATTTATATATCTACTGTTAACTGCATATGCTATTTTTATAATTTATAAGATAATTCAAGTCCTATTATTCCATACTAGATCATTCCACACTAGTGCAAACAATGGACAGAAATACAAAGCGCACAATAAACACTAACCTGATGGCACTTTCTACAAAACTGCCGTGTCGGTAAAATCTAATATGAGTAAGCATGTGATATCTGTCCAAGTGATTGGAAAGGAGGCTGAAATCACTAATACCCAAGAGGCAATCTTGATTAATATATAGAATCCTACAGAATTTGTGGGGTAGGTTGGGAAAACTAGGTTGAAGAAACTGGAGAAACGAGTTCCTAAGCCAATACTGTTCATAGCTTTGGAATAGTTTTACAAATAATTTGTATTTTTTTCGGGGCTCATAGATATGTACCTACTCAATTACTCTAGAACACTTCATTTGAAAACAGGTAGTGTACTGACGTCGGTTGTTCATAAGCAAAACAGATACAAGAAGTAATAGATAAATTCGTAGGGATTTTTTTCCATTCGGTTTAAGATTAATTTAAAACGTCTAGTATGGACTAATATTCAAAGTAACATCTAATAGATACTTACGCTGAAGATAAATATAAACATATGCAGTATGCACATACGTATACGTACTTACGTATTTATAACTGCATAATTTAGAACTTGTAATTATCCTATTGGAGTTATTATCGCAAGAGAACAATAATATGTTCAACATAAATGGTGAGAAATATATGTATAGTAAGACTGTTCCACTAGAACTTATCTTGACGATGGAAATTATTCAAGCGTCAAGGTCTTCTCTATACGCAAAAGGCGCTCATTGCTGTTAGCTTCTAATCATACACTTTCCAGAGAGAATATTGTGATTCATCCATTTAAAAAACATTGCGTTACGTAAGCCCGGGATTGCCTGTCTGGACGTCTACACCATTTACCTTGGACGCTTGTTAAACCACATGAAATAAATTACATCCGATAGCTAATTTTGAATACGAAGTAAAAGTTCAAGTTTATTTATTACCCCGAAACATACAGACAACTCTTGGTCTAGTCTCTAGTGATTACAGACACTTATTACCAAATCGGAGGTCGTGAGTTCGATTTCCACCCAGGACAAAAATTTGTACTAGGAGCACATTTATTTGTTCTGTGTTTGGGTGCACTCATAATGTTTAATTAAGTTTTATATCAATATCAATAATATGTATATATGTATGTTTATATGATATCCGGTTATTACTGAACGGTACCACCACCACACCGGCATTGATTTGCCTATTTTAGACTCAGATAGCTCTCCATTACTATTGTCACTACATATTATATTTATGTGTAAATCATGCTGTAAAGCAACAAAATATTTTGGTACGTGCCTATAGGGTTTAATGTTTTCTGCCACAAAAATATTGGTATTGTACATTTATAATTTTACATAATATTATGATAAAGACAATTTGTAGGAAGGTACTTCATACTAAATGACTAAGTGTATGGAATGTCTTTCGTATAACAACATTGAAGACCTGGTATCGTATTGGTTTTCAAAGAAACTTAATAGGCTTGAGGAAAAATGCGGAAGAAACAGGTTCTATAATGTTCCGCTCTGTTTGCTGTTCGTTTGCGCAGTAGACAAATTATAATATACAGCCTTGATCTTGATCTTGAGATAATTATTTATTATTAGTAGGTCCGTTTTGACATTATGCCTTTTGATCCATAATGGTTACACGAAAATCATTTACAGATGTCTATTCCTACAAGTTGTCTCATCAAAGTTCTTTAACGTATTTTAGTACAATACTCAGGAGCCTCTTATTTATTTGGAACAATAACTTATTGTTATTTACCTACGTATTCGTGGGGTTCGATTCCCAGCTAGGACAAATATTTTTGGGCCGAGCACTAGTATTTGCTGTGTTTGGAGGTAAAATTATCTCTAATATATTATGTGTTTAAAAATTTAATATAGTTTATCAATCATAATGACTACCGAGTTGTAAAGTACTACTTAGTTTGGTCTCCGGTGGTCATATTTGAAGATGTCCTAATAAGTTATGTCTATTGCCAAAATTTTGTAAAGTCAACGAAATATTGTACCAATACGAACATTTTTGTTATTGATAAATGTATTATTAACAGCCTAATTGCCATCTGTATACAAGTAAATACAAAAATAAGTATTGCAATTATACACGTGCACCGAATCAAAATTACAGTTTGCAATAAATGAAGTCGCATTACGGTACTTTAATATGGAATATCAGTGTAATAAATTCATTTTCATTGGTATTCATAGAGTTTAGCTTAGATTGATTTAATATCAATGCGGAGGCAGCCATAAACAGTCAACATAGTCCCATGCTGCAGTCCTTTTAAGGCTACTGATTATAATTGCACCGGACAACTCGAGCTGTTATATTATTCCTAATTTGTCTGAGTCATTCACCCAGTATTACATTTTTTTTTTCTGAAAAATTGAAAATCTTGCTTTTTACTAGGCATGGACCGAGTACTCGTTTAAGACTCGGTACAAAAGCTTACTAGTTGTTTTTGTTTCCACCCTTTTATTGGTCCACTGCTGGACCTGGTCGCCTCTTATAGTGAGAGGGATTTCGGCCATAGTCTACCACGCTGACCAAGTGCAGATTGGTAGACTTCACACGCCTCAGAAAATATTATATACTTATTAACATCTGTAACTTGTTCAGGCTTCCTCACGATGTTTCCTTCACCGTTATAGTAAGTGATATTTAATTTTTTTTTAATATAAAACGCACGTATCAAATTAGATGTTCGTGCCAGGATCGAACCCAGACCCCCCGGAGTGGAAGGTTGAATATCAAACCACTAAGCTATCACTGCTTCTAACTAACAATGTACGTAATGAATGAGGACTAGTTTCTAATTAGAATGGCCAAAAAAATGCTTTTATAAGTATACTAACGTCAGAGTTTAAAGCATAAAATGGTGGTTTATTTTAGAAAAATCAGATAAAAAGGTATCCCTATTATTAAAGCTCCTTGATTTATCAAGGTGGGATGTGAACGACCTCCATTTACTGCTTTCATCGCCATTCCAACCGGATCAGCGCGGCGCGGCGGCGTGGCGTTGGCGTCAATACTTCAAACGGTGCTATTCAAGCTGCAAAAGTAGATTTTACAGTGTTAAATAATAATAATAATTTGAAAACGTATAAGATTATTCTTATTATAACACATACAATAGCTGGTTGAATAAAATCAGAAATAAATCAATACACGTAAAAGCACTAAAATCGCCAATTTCGCAAGCCCTTAGGTTTAATTTTAACTAGAAAATAAATACATACGTACAGATTTTTTATTAGTGCTTGCTTAAAAGTCAATGGATTTTCCAGCAAACTTTTATTCCTTATTTTACCCTCTTTACAGTTACCTTTTTAAAAACTACAATCGTCGAAACACGTACCTACTAATTTTATTTATTTATTTCTAACCAAAAAGGTAAATTTCAATTTTCACATTGTTTGCTTCAAAATTGGTGGCTTTTAAACTAACTTTAAACCCCTATTTAACCCCTATAGGAGAGGAATATTAAAAAATCGTTCTTCAGTAGGTGCCTGTGTCATAAAAGAAATTCACGGACCAACATGTTTCTAGCTTTAGTAGTAGATAGGGGCTTTATGATGATGAATCTATCAGCCAAAATATGTACTTTTGTATTACTTATTCATCTAAGTACCTATTACTTATTCATCTAAGTAAATAAAAGTATTGCTGTACGTTATAATTTGTAATAAGTACATTATAATTATCGTATATTAACAGTACCTACATTTGATTGCTTACAACATATAGGTAAGTGCTATAATTTATATAAAGAAAAGTAATAAACTGCTAAAATTGGCTCAAACTTCGAAAGGTGAAAAAAACCTCTACCGTTGAACTTTTGCATAGAATAGATATAGATGAATAGCATTCTTCTATTAATAAGAAATATATCGGAGTATTCAAGGTGATGCCATGATTGATTGCACGAAAGGTGTTGTCAAAGTTTCCCAATTAACCTTTAAATATGGTTACACGCTAATTGGATTTGCTTTGAAACTTTAATGGGCACCGATTATGTTATAGCAGTCTACTCGCTATAGGCATTCATTTACCTACATCAACTTATAAATGAAAAGACTCAACTCCACTAAACTTAAACTGGTAATTTAATCCTTTTGCATATGTGAACAAGATTGTAGCTGCTAAAAATAATCACCGCAACGTTTTCCGGAAGCCACAGGAAATGATGACATTAACAACTATGACGGCTTTCAAATGTTTGGTTAAACAGAAGGTAGGTAGGTATACAATATATTTCTGTAGCATAATGGCATATACACATAGTTGGATTACTTTTTTCAATAATTTAGTTTCAATATACACGCTGTGATCGTGATATCACTGTTCATATAACAATTGCACTTTGTAACAAAAAGTTATAAAAGGTAAATTGGCCATATAAATAGGAACAAGAGAACTGCAGGGCACTGATATGTTCCTTTTTTAAACTGATTGTAGTTAGCTAAAGCTGAAGTGGCTACTTGACACAAAGACACTGCACTTCTGCTATAAACCCAGATCAGTATCAACATATACTACCTACTCTTATTTCTGTGTCATAAAAATGCATTTCTTTTCATCTAATTGTTATAAAACACTTTTAATGTTTAATACTCTTTCATTTACCTAATTGTTAGTCCACATTTTCTAATGTAATTTATGCATACTTGTTATTATTTATTCTGTACTTACCTACTTGCTGTAAGTGTAATTGTTAACTATTTGTTTATTATCTATTAAACTTTGAGTAATTATGTCTATTTTTATTATAATTGCAAAGAACAAAAAAGAAATGTTTTGGAAACGTTATTTTGAAATTTGTATTGTATAGTAAATAATGTTTACTTTCGTACGTTGCTATCTTCGAAGTGTGCAGATAACTTACTGGCCTGTAATTATATTTCTCAACTCTATTAAGTATTTATTATTAATAGTTGTGACAAACATTCAAGGAGAACATTCATATTAGGTATGTTCTTACAAAATATACCATGACACAATGAGCGTGCATGAACCATTACGTCATTTCGTTATAACTAATCCGACCTATTTAATAATGTGGGCGTAACTTGAGCCAAAAACATCAATGCTCGTAAATTTAGTCGTGTTTTAGTCTACAGAATCGTTTATTTGATCTAGTTTCTTACATTCCTTGCAACAAACAAGTGAATATCTTTGGAATGTAGGTCATCCTTGAAAAGTAGGTACTAATGATGGATAAAAAAGTCCGGAAATGCTATAGGTGTGCATAGTTCCTAAACATTTAAAAGTTAATAAAGTAACATCACGCCTGTAGTCCCGTAAGGGGTAGGCAGAGGACTGTAGTACACTCCCACATTTCACCAGTTACGTTTAAGTCCCACAATGGAATAGGTGGTGAGCCTATTGCCATGCACC
>DWDX01003979.1:0-12321 GCA_018245675.1 Agara michaeli
ATTTCATACTCCTCCGTCCGCGCAATTTTCGTAAAAAGGGATCCAAAGTTTTTGCTTCACGTATTAATATATAGATGTCTGTTTAGGTGTTTCCTTGCGATTTTTCCCATCGCCCTTACAAGTGTGTTCAATTGTAAAAACGAATACAAAGGTTGAAGTTTAAAGCTTCTGCACGTTGACTTTAATAAAATGTTATTCTAAAAATAAATGAGTCTTTTGTTGCTTCTATGGAACGCGGTCGTACCAAATCGGTAAGAAGGAAGTATATTATATGTATATTTGTTTTATGAAAAACAATTTAAGTGACAAGTTTTTTCATGTTTATGTACTTAAATAAGTATTTTTTAACCGGAATGCGGTAAAGAAACCACTAAATTAGTTCGCTTTGTGGACAGTTGTCAATAATTACGTCTATTTTATATCGAGTATCTCGATTTAAAACGTTCGAACCAATTTAAAAGTTAAAAGGTTTAAATTACCATGTTTTTATATTAAACCGGCACGCGGCAGTCAATTATTTATTTATTTGTAATGTAACTCAAATGTAGCGTAATTGTAACATTACAATTGGTTCACAAATTGTATTTGTCTATTTTGTAACTAATTTTAATCGAAGCTAAGCCACTAATGATTGTTTGTTGAGACGTTCGAAGTACCGGCATTGTTTACGTTTTTTGTGTTTCACCGTTTGTACACAAACTTGTGAAAACATTGAGACCGTCATGACCATGAACTTCGCTAGTCAAATGAGTGAAAGGGTTGGACGGTGTTATTCAATAAGTAGCCAAACATTTATAACATTTGTTTGTTTTATAGTTCATTTAGTAAAGGGTTTTTAGGCACGAATAAAATAAGTGAAGGTACCTATTGCATTTTTATTAGTTAGGTAACTTTTATTGCCATATTTAAGAATTATTTCATATATAAGTGAAGACGGTTTTTAACATGATTAAACAAAAAAAATTACTTTTTACAGTCATAATATTTATTAGACAGATACGTATTATTCCTACATGATCTAAAATAAACACGGATGCACTCTCTATATTGGATATGGAATGAACGGTGCTCAAAGTGCTGTGATATAAAATTTTCAAAGGACGAGTATCCGTTGACTGCTACTTGTTAATTATTCTGTGTAGTTACAAATATTTACACGTTAGCATCATGAGGGGGTCAATAAGAAGGTCGAAGATCTATCACGCTGGCCGACTGCGGGATTTTATATGCCACAGAGAACATATCATGATGTATCAGAAAATACTATAGATTTTTTGTTGTTAATTGACTTAAGTGTTTCCGCGTACATAATGACACCATTTTATTACACTTCAATAGCAAACCAATAAAGTTTTTCAATCACAACAATAACCATAAATCTCGAATTATGTTATTCGATCAGCATAAACCACGATAACTGACACGAAAAATAGAAAAAAAAATCAATATTGATTAGGGAATTAATTGAGTCAGATGAACATGAAAGGCTACAATTAAGGACAATTTCTAGGAAAATATGAACAATAATAGTAATAACATAATTTCTAAACGATTTAGACGAAGTGTCCTTCTGGCTTTTTGTACCGCGCGAAAATAGTTTGAGTAAAAATTGATAAAGCCATTTATAAAAGCGTCCGGAATTGACTGTCTGCGAGTTTATTTAAGATATCCTTATCACATTGAAATTATTTCGGATGGAAAATTGAAAACACGCATCGCTAAATCGATTCAAACCAGTGCGTTCACACGATTTACGATTAAAACATGATCGAAATGAAGTAAAACAATATAAAGACAAGTGTCATCTAGAGCGAGGCCATCATTGAAATGGGCGAAACTTCACGTGACAAGAGGAATGGTCATTTGAATCGCATTACCATCTTCTTTCACGCAAGTGCTCGAGATTTATTACGGGCAGCTGATACCAGTCACGTTGAATTGGATCATGGATAGCATAGAATTAGCACAAGTACAGCAGCTTAGCTGCCGTTGATTTGAATGACACATAGAATGGCACAGCCCATTGACAAATATCTATCGACAAGAATAAGACAATAATGAAAATTTTGGAACCACTCATACAAGACCGGCTTACCCCAAAGTAACCAGAGCCTGCCCAATGAAAAAACTAATTTCGAACAAAAATATATTAATGGATTAGATAGGCTTCATAAAGTTCATTCTTAAATATAATAAAACGGTAACGAGGAAACAATCTTACATGAAGTATTAAAAGTTACTTCTTATTACGTCTTTGATTATATAATAAGATGTCTGGAGTCTTCATATCATTGTTTAATTGCATGTTAGCTCATCACGCAACGAATACTGAACCAATTTTGATGAAATTCGGTATGTTGCCAACTCATTATTAGAGAAGAGATAACATGGTTTTTATGACGGCATAATCTTTTATCTTCACGGGAGCTTGATAGAAGCCATAAGCAACTAGCAGACAACATATTTGCGTGGAGTTATGCAAATTCTGCAAAAACAAACGCACTTGATTGTCGATTGCCCATTAATATAGCGGATAAATAATAAATGTTAGCAATGATAATGATCGATGCATGTACTCCTATAATTACAGCGTGCACCGCGTATTGTAATGGTGTTTATTGTATAAAAATGTTAATTGTCTATCCATAACGGATCGCAACACAATCGTTAGTACAGTAGCAGGTTTTTCCAGTCAATCTATATCTATAGAACGTTAATATTCCAAGTGCTCATAATTAAATTTGTTTGTAAGGTTTTCATGTCAAAACCCGCTGAATTAATTTTGTAGGAATTTGGTGGGAGGTGGAATATAGGAGGAGTAAGGAGTACGACAGATGGCAAGAACATAATATACGTCACCACGCCCTGCAAGCGGCCGCAAGCACGCGTGACAGGATAAAAACTCTAAAGCCGTAGAACTCAAAAATTACTTATAACATTCTGCATAAATGCCTCCACAGCCGCTAATCGTATTGTTACGGATATTGACCCGGGGACCGGTCCAAGCTGCCTCTCACAACTAGCACCAATGCCATTTTGAATTCATTACAAAAAAAGCAATCTATGTTTCTGGTTTAAGAGCCCTTTTGTCTAGATCGGCCTAGCCGTATAGTTGTCGAGTTTTGCAATTCAATTTAAACTACTGTAATCTTAGATCTCCGAGTTGTATTATGAATAAAACTTTCATTTTTATTATGTCTGATTGACGTTTCATACGCGGTCAGTTGCTCTAGGTTTGTAAATAACTGTCTATGGTTAAGGTTAAAACATTCACTAAATATGATCGCTATGATATGGGGCTCTTCGAGAAAGTCGTGAAAAGAGCTCTCCTTGAAAACCCGCAACGCGTTAACAACGGATGCCTATTTTAAATTTTCTATCGAATGATATTTTTGAAATAAAATTTCTTTTTCGGCATAAGTACAAAACTCTGCTAGATATTTCCGTTCAGTGATTTATAAAATGCAATTCCAATAATAGATTTATTAATTCAACATTTCGTGTATTTGTTTTAAATGACAGTGTTTTTTAAGAAAACTTTTAGATACTCGTAACTAATGAGAGTAACTATTCAATTGGAAGTATAATTGTTTGATCAAATCTCGAGTATTTTATATATATTAAATAAGAAATTAAATAAAAATTATACTTCAAGAAGAATACTATTTTGCTTGTGTAGTCTGATACAAGTACACTTTGTTTTTAAAATCATTACATATTTTTTTACGCTGCTATTTCATTAATTAGTACGCTTTGTGTAATGTGTACAATTTTCCATATTTATACTTATACAACTAAATGCACATAAGTATATTTTTATGTTCGAAGCAAAATATATTTTGGATAAGTTGTAAAGTTGTTGAATGTCATTGAATGTAGAAAAAAGGTTGTAAAAAACCATATCAATTTAGAAGCGCTGCTGTAAAACAACTAGGCTTAAAAAATAAAACGAAACAATCGCAATTCGTAAGAGTCTATGGGTTCAAGGTTTTTTGTCTGTGGTAGGCTGCAGGCTGTCCGCATGACTGGCTATCCGTTCGCTTTATTTTTAAAGTCCTCCCGAGCGGGAACAATATTATTATGCCAGTTTTTTTTTTCCACACATCTACTCCCTTTAATAAAAGCCGTATTATTTGTCTTACGCTTTTAAATAAGCTTTACGGATTTTTTTTGTCCTTAGATTTTCATGTCTGTGAATGTCAAATAATTGGCCACCGGACAGCTGGTAAACTTCATATATTTTCTATATACATACTTATATAGACAATTTTACACTCAAACACTTATTTCCAGTACACAAATATTTGTTCTTGGCAATAATTGAACCGACAATCTGTGCTAAAGATACAGATAACTAACGACTGAACCGGCCAGTCAATGTCGGAAACCCAACAGAATTTTTACAACGAACAAACCAGTTTCGTTCTGAATTGTAAATTTTGTATTCATACCTTCCAATGCTGGTAACATTGCACTGAGGTTTATGATTATGAGTAAGGTCAGCGACTTTGCTGATATTATTTTGTTCCTGATGATTAAGATACAATTGCGTTCAAATTCACATACAATTCAAAATGTTTTATTCTATAATTTACTCCTGCACATACACACAATGAAAGTCGTACATGTGTCAGTTCTTCGGACTTCTTCGGCTTTGTTCGCCCTTCAGGCTGTATTAGAATGGGAGAAAAAGGCGACGAAAATTAACTCTTTTAAGTAACAAAACATAAATACCATGAGCCATGTTGCAGTATGGCTTTAGTCGGATAATGACCACACGACACAGCTTATTGTGTGTCAATATAGCGTCAGAGCTGTATAATATGTATGATATGTGTGTATAGATTAGCATCTGATTTCTCCCGCGTGGAAGACAACCTGGTGTCTCTCTCAAGGCATCGCAATACGGTTTGAAGGCACCTCGAATCTCGAGAGGTGTCTGCTGCTAAAGTTTTCATACAAACCATACGTAAAGACATCATATTGCACGTTTGATGAAATTCCCACGTAAGTTACATGAGCAATCATGCAGAGGTCCGATTCTAGGGAAACGAAAAGTGACCTTGAGGAATTGGAGCAAAAGGTTGACATGGCACCACATTTGTATGCGAGAAGCGATGCACGCCATGGCCGGAGCCAAAAGTAGAACTCTCGGTATCAGAATCAAGCGAGTGTTATAAATTGTCGATAGTCAATATAAAGAACGTTGCTGATTGAAAGTTAGGCGCGTTAATAATAATAATTATTATTAGCTTAAACAGTATATTTTCGATTTATCATTAATTAAGTTAGAATAGGTGGAGCGGTGACCTCGAACTGTATACATTTTCTCCGTCTATAGAGATAGTATAGAGCAGAACTATCTTACCATATTTAGTCAAATCTAAAGTTATACAGCCTATTAGTAATACTAATTATACAATATAGCACATACGTTGGTATTGTACAGGTATTTACGAGAGATATGTTAAAATATTCAGATCTGTATAATCCTAATTGTTTTAGGGCATGATAAATTAAAAAGTAAATGTCAATTGTTCTTGATCGTGGGATTAGTGTCATGTCAATGTAAAGAACTGTACTTCGTAAATGCATCAACAGGTTGCATGGTGGCTGCAACCCTTTCTAACTCCCGCTACTGGGCATTGGTCTCTTCAGCACGCCAATCCAATGTGGATTAGTGGAGATACGGATTACAGGCCAATCCGTTTGTTGGATTGTTCTAAATCGCTTTTATGGCTTTCAAAACTGTTTAAGTATCACAAACGGGACCGGTATTATTCCGTAGTCCGAAGCATGGAAACTCACTGGAATAGGTGCCCAGTGGTCTCTCATACAAGGGTTTTATTGACAATAAGTTAATTAAGTTATATTGGAATAGCTCATGTTTGAAGGCTACACGCACACTGGGGTTTGAAGCTGATGTAGTTGCTATAGTTCACAAAGATCTAACATTGCCGGCCACTGCGTGCAAATGCCTTTGTCTGTCAAAGGAACGTATTTAACAACTGAGCAGATAAGCAAAAAGATGTACAATTAATTGAGATCAAAAACGTTTTACACAATTCGCTTACTGAAATCTATGAGCTTTAGATATATGTTTTATACATAGAACTTTCATTTACTTGGCAGCTTTGTGAATACCAGGAAACACTTAAATTTTATAATATGTAACTATAAACAATAATAACTCAACGCTTAATCCAACTGTTATTAATATATGGCTATTTAATGTTTTTCGAGAACTCATCACAAAAAAGATTTTCGCATAACACCCACGTTCCGAGAATCTCTTTTGTTTTTACAAGTTGTCAACATATTTACACCGTAAAACGGAGTAAGAACAATAAGTACAATTAACTATAAACCGTTGATTGTATCACGTTTCGCGTGAAAAAAAGATAAAATGCTCTACGTAAAATAAATAATTTACATTCCAATATGGCGCAACTCGATTTTGAATGTGTCATTTAATTGCATTTCACGATTGACATTTTTTAAATATTATCGCCAAAGTCAACGTTTTTTTAACATGGCAACACCATTACTATATGGCTACTAGCAACGTTGCTTCACGCAAATTCCGAGGATTATCTCCTAAAATCTTATTTCGTTTGAACAGGTAATAAACAATGACATCCATAAACATGATTAAATTGTCCCATTGTCCTACTTTTGCCGAATATAGTGTTGTTTTAATATATCGTAAGTGGTTCTGTTTTCATTATCATACTGGTAATAACGTTGGGACATTTCAGAAGTAAATGAAAATTGTGTCAGATCAAGACTGTTCTACCTCCACAAAGTTCAGATACTGCCTTATAAGACAGATAAAGAGATCGCAACCGACATGCATGTGATGAGAGTGAGAGAGAGAAGAGAGAGATGCATGCATGTAGCGACAGAACAAAATGTACAACAAGCTTATGTCACATCAAGATGCAAAGGTCATTAGTATGAACATGGAATCGTGTTAATAGGTAGCGTCTTGCGTTAATAGATTAGTATGTAAATAACTGGCCTTTTAGTTCAGTAGCCAGCAAACTTAAATACTGAATGGCAGGTTGTTTCACTCTCAATCTAGACAAATCTTTGTGGGAAGACGAGAGCTTTGTGCATTTAATAATAAAAAATACATTTTACTTGTATGTAATCAGGTGCCTGGTTATTACAGCATAGGATTTATCTAGTAACAAACAGATGGTCGTATGTGAAAATTCCCTTGATTTTTTAAATTATTTTATGCTTGTCAATAATAAATCTCTTATCTTGTCCTCAACATGTTTAAATAGTTTATGTAAATAAACATAACTTTCACAAACGAGTAGTCCATTAAATAAAAAACTCATCAAATTTACTTAGACGCAATTATTTTGTTTTTTTTTTTTTTTGTTCCTATGCAGCCAGCATTGAGTATTCAATGACCATATAGCTATGTTAAGAGCGTTTGACTGAAAAATAGATTATTATTTTACATCAATAGATAGACATAGTATTGTAAGAACTCCGACAGCATAATTTGTGAACCAATATTGTTTTCAATAATATTTGTCATTTTATATGACGTCTGCAGAACTATTTACTAATTACAACCCGAATGAATTTCACGGCAAATTAATATTTGTCATTCCATATGACGTCTGCAGAACCATTCACTATTGCAACATGAATGAATTTCACGGTGAAATACTTTTGTTTTAATTTCTCATATTGAAAATATCTGTATTGACGATTTCAACGATTTTCCTCGTCAATGGATCACGGCCGAGAACTGTAATTAGTGCCGACTGTTGAATGAACACGCAACTCATTGTTCGAAAATTGAATGAGTGTAATAAGCGGAATAAATTCCCTCATATCTTTCCAATTCAAATGTTTATATTTCAAATCGACTCGTCTTCTGGTGTAGTGGCCAGAGAACATGACTGCTAAACCGTAGATCACGAGTTCGATTCCCAGCCAGAATATACTCGTAGATTTGACAATGTAAAGTATATTTATATAGTATAGTCTATATAGTACTATAGTACCTAAATAATAGTGTGCAATTTGAGACTTTCTTTTTCATCGGCAAGGATTTATAGACCATTTTCATGAAATCAGAATTTTTAAATATGTTTTGTGTGAATAATATGTTACTTAATTTTTATATAAATAGTAAGTATGTAATAAATTGCGGATATTTTTAAATAAACATTTTATATATATATTAACTTCGGAGGTCTATAATTAGCGCCGGCCCAGCTACATAATTTACTTAAATGATCCGTTATTTTAAGTATTAAGATAACAAAAGAACGCAATGTAAAAAACAGATTAAAAAATTTAGAAATGGAGTTTTTTTATCTGAAATATTAATCCTATTTATTAATGATTTATCAAGAAATAAAAAAATAAAAATGTCATAACTATTAATAACATTAGACAAAAAGAAATACCGAACACTTACCCAGAGACTGCAAAACACTGAAAATATACACAATTTTTCTTTTCGTTAGCAACACTCGGAACTGAAAACCGCCGAATTCGCGCGCGGAATTCAAATCGGGTGATTCGAATCGACTTCGTTAGTTCAAATTTAAAACCAGAAATTCGGAATCGATCACCAATACAGATAACTAAGATTATAAATTATCTGTGCTATTTCATTATCGTACAACCTCTAAATTTAAATTTATTAGGTTGTACGCGTGCGCAAAGGAATAGCGCGCGTTGGTTACTGGCGCCGTGGCTGTTTGAACGAACCTTGAAGCCTACTGAAAGAACCCCGCCTTTTGCATTCTTCGATTTTAATTAGATCTACTACGAAGCATTTTAGTAATTCATTCCAGTGTGGTCCTTCGGTGTTTTTGCCGCTGGAAAATGCGTCAAGCGTAAATTGTAAACGGGCTCATAGTTCCGCAATGGGACCATAGACAATAAATTGTCCTCTGACTTATCACTTATCAGTATTTAAAATGACTACTGTTAAACTTTTTCAAAACGTTAAGCTGCTTGTAACCAATACTTGTAACTCTTCTGTGTTAGTAATATAATTTATTTTTAATTATAGAAATGATTTTGGTAACAAAACTAGCAGCGAGCAGCGAACTAAGCATTGGTATGCCAAAAGTGTGTCCGTTAAATAAGTTTCAAAATCAGGTTACTAACAACTCCACCAACGCTGCACTGAGAATTGGAACCGGTAAGTATCAATGTTTGATACCTAATTTTCATCAATTTGACTAGCATGTTGCCTACCTATCAAATGTCAGGTATCGGTTAAATCCTTCTCAAATTCCTGTAAAATTACATGAAATATTTATATGAATCAACAAATTAAAGAAACTTATCGCAATAGTTATAACGCCTAACGATTAAAATATGTTCTGTTTCTGTTGTCCATCATTTTACTTGTCTATTATTGTTTCTAAGTTTTTGGACGTATTCGAATTGAAGAACTAATGATAAATTCATTTTTGAATGCAAACACGGAAATTTTAAATTTGGAATATCGACGCATTATGACTGATTTCTTCTGTCAGACGTTTGTATTATGGTGTGATATCTATGGACCACTTAAAAAAAATTCGTGACAAGTCGATGCACGAAATTCAAGGTGCATTTAAAAATAAATTAATAACTGCATTCTCCTTTCAATGTCACTTATTCTATACAGCTTTATATTTATTATAATATTATTCAAGTGTATAGACATAAATGGTGCAGTCGGAAGAGGTAAACCTAGAACAGATTTCAATCAAATCAGAGACGTACTCAAAAAGTCTCAGTTAAAGTCCTATTTGTAATTGATAAGCTCATGTGATCAAAGTAGACGGAGGAGGTTTTTCGGTATCATTACCGAAATAAATTTTTAGTCTGTGCCTACCCCTGTGGAAAAAAGTATATATATTATAAATATGTACCCTATGTATACCGATCGAACTGGTTTTATTTGTCTGTGAGATTCGGAGGAGGTGTGAGAATGCATGAACGAATGAATCTGTGAGAATGTACGGACGTTTGACCGGAATACCATAGACAAAGCGTTTTTATTTCAAGAATGTTCTTTTATACCTAGTTCATTGAACTCACTGTCGTTACACACTGATGTTACAAACCCCACACGTGTTTTGTAATTGTAAACAAAAAAAACAATACATTGTACTCCTCATTGCTAATGAGAGCTTTCCGGTTCTTGGCATGATACAAAAGATATTTATCTACATTTTAATAAAAACAATTAAATACTGTACATAAAGATAATATGAGTAATGTGTATCAGTAGCAGAAAAATTTCGATAAAGTAAAAAATTACTAAATAACTTCGTTTAAATTTAATGTAAGATATTTTTTGTTTGCTACCGTTTTCCGGCCTTTTATAAATGTTTTCATTTTTTATCTGCATCATTTACAGATACAAAATGATCTCGCCCAAAACCGATGAGGCTGAACCCAACAATAATCGTTGTCATTGACTCGGATTTAATAAAAACAATTATTTATGAGCAGTACCACGAACTGCATTGTCCCAGATTGACCCGCAAACCGTGACTCTCAAGCAAGGCTGTTATCTATGCGTTAAACTTAAAGTTTGTCCGTTTATTTATCTAACCCTTTGATATAGTTGCTAGTAATCCAAACCTTTGGGTAGCATTGTGTCATGTTGTCATCATATTAGTTAAAACCAGTGAAACAATTACTATTGCTACATAGTTATACATTATTTGTACAAAAATGGGTACATTTAAGGATTTAAAAAAATATTAAATCAATCCATATTTTGTCTTTTACGGTTACGGAGTCATTTTTAACAAAAGAATGTAATGAGTACATAACCTATAAGTCTATTTTCGTGGCACGAGTTGTAACTTAAACGGCTTGCTGAATAATATGAGGTATGGTTAGATTCATATTGCTAGTGCTTGTACTTTTTTTAGCACGAATTTGGCAAATGTCGCGCGCCGCTCTTATTTATCCCAGTAAAACTTATATTGCTGCTTAAAACAACATTTGCTAATTAAATTGTTATGTTCCAATTGGTTTTTTTCCTCTTTGCTTGTTATGAAATTATTTTTTGTAATTTGATTTTTTTTTAAAGTTTTGTCCACTTTATATTGCTTAGCTTGTATCTGTATAACATTGTTATATACATATTTGTCGTACAAAAAAACGTTTCATTCTTTAACATGGCATCTTAGATTTTTTGTTTTCGGCGCGGCATATGCAGTTTAATAACCGGTTTTGAAATTATCCTCTTGTTAGTTTCTTATTTTTAACAAAACAGGCTTTTTGATACTTTCGCATCGGCAGTTGATGCAGTGGGATTTTGTGAATTCTTAATAAGGAATTCGTGCAGACAAATGTTCGTCATTTGCACAGATACCCGCCTCGGCGAGATATTTCGGAGTGTATCTTTTTCATATATAGGTATGCACGAGAATAACATCTCTTTTTGAATTTCGTTCTTTACGATGACTTGGACGACCTTTAAAAAGTACCGCGGTGGCTTGAGACAGGCACCGCGTTATGCGGGTTTTTACACACTAAAACCTGCTCGGTGGCCTGTTGCACTGTAGGAGGACTCCGAAATCTCCATACAAAACACACCGGTTTCCTCCGCGCCGCCCACGAGATTAATACCTAGCTAAAATTTTATTTGTACTCTGACGATAAAAAGCATGTCACGAGGTTTTTGTGGTCGTAAAAAATTTATCGAATATCTCGCCACGGTGAAATGAAAATCGGTATCTTACTGCTCACCTTCGCGATTCCTTTTCGAGTTGCAAACTTCAAAAGTGAGATTACAGTTAATGCATTTAATAAAAAAGCTTTTGATCCTACCGATTACAGAATTAAATGAAAAATTTATTATTAAGTATAGAGAAATTTATATATTTTGTTTGATCAGAAGTTGTGTGACAATATCCTAAAATATTGTAATTTATTTATATAGTTGCAATTATTTGTAAACTGGCAACACAATTCCATAGCTAATAGAAACAAATCATTCATTATTTCATTATTTAGCAAGTTTCAGTTACATTGTCACATTAATAATGTGACTCAAAGTAGCCACTAAACTTAAGTTAAATAAAAAGAAACTACACTAACGAACTTTGTTTTTACTATTATTTAGGCAGTTTCAAATCTAACTCAAAGAGAACATTCATCAAAAATTCGCAAACAAAAAACAATTATTCGAAAACACACGTACTTACAAAGACAAAGACAAAGACAAAGACAAAGATGTTTATTTGTATAGATATGGGTACATACATATAAAGATGTTACAAGATTATTAGTCCAAGCCATATTTTGCCTTTTACGGCGTACAAATTC
>DWDX01003980.1:0-12319 GCA_018245675.1 Agara michaeli
AATTGGTTCGGATTGGTGTAACTAAACTATTTATTTATTGTGAGGCTATACGAAGTTCGCCGGGACAGCTTGTAATATATAATATAAAAGTATATGATAACGGAGTAAATACAAAGAATTGATCAGATCGGGTCTAAATCGGCAAGAAGTATGCGGAGCAAATATTATTTAAGCATAGGACTATTAAATCGTTGGGTCGAGTAATTGAGTTATTTATCAAGAGCGATCGTGCGGCGACGACCCCTTGACATTTACACGGATACATTTTAAAATGATACTTTATAAATTCGAGCTAGAATATATTTGAGTAAATGAATATATTGGACTTCAATTGAAAATAATATATACTTCTGCTCGGGCCGTTAGTGGATTCGTGTGTAAATAAATATGTAAAAATATTTAAACTTGTAAAGGTCAAATCACCAATTTCACGTCAATATTATTTATCATGTGTCGGTGCTACAATAATAAAACCGTGTGCCTATTTCAAAAACACGCAATTAACCTTTTGAGCAGTGTGCAGTATGCCAAACGACCATTTAACCGAGATGAATAAAAAGCAGTTTCTGAAATTTAAAGTGACATAAACTTTTTACAAGTACAGTTGGTGGTCACAGTTGTTCGAAGAACGATGTAGTTGCCAATTCAGTGCGTTCCAATTTCGTATACTAATGCTCAAATCTAAATAGAATTGAAAACATTTCAATTATGTAAGTATTTAATTTATTAGTTCACACATCGGTCACACTTTCAACGACTGTACATTTACATACGAATAGTTGAAAATATATTCACGAGCTTAATGTATTTTATATGTACATGTACAATATGACATAGAGTATTAAAGGAAAACTAAATATTCAATACTTCGTGTTTGAAAATGTAATTATTTATCACGCACATAAATTATGCTTATCTTCACACTTGTCACTGGAACATATTACAGTAAATACTATTGTGTGATAAATCGATAAGTATTATAATAGTGCTCAATTGTATTACGTGACTAACATACGAAATTTTGTCCGTATCTCGCTCGTCATTAACCCAGCAGAGCTAATTATACACAGAACACGTCAAAGACTGTGCCTACTCGAGATAAAATGATCGTAAAGCAAACTACTTTGGGTCTTAGTAATAACCTAAAATATAATTTCGCGTTAAGCTGTAAAAAAAATAATTTTAAATTGGTCATCGTCTTAATGAACTCTTTTTTTTCCATTAGGGTCTTCAGAATGAGAAGAAAGCTGACTGGCTGAAAACATTCTGGCCGAACTTGTTTTAGCACACGTCACACGTTTTAGAAAAAAAAATACAGACGAATTGAGAACCTCCTCCTTTTTTTTTTAAGTCGGTTAAAAACGAGATCGTTACTTGTGTGGACTTCCTCTCTGTTTTGCTTCACCGCTATACCGAGTTATATTCGATCTTTAAATAAAGTAAACATTGATAATAATTTTAGGAATTTCCTTATTATGTTTATTTGGTTCGCGTATAAATTAAAATCCATTAGGCCAACTCAAATATAGCTTTAAAACAACACAGACCTTATTAGCGATAATATTTACTTTACGTTTCGCTATCGACCTGATTAAATAATGGCTATGGTATAATATACGTTCAAATACGAATAAATTGTATCGGATTTAGTACTTTATACAAAGTATTTAATTAATGCACAAATGTGGATTGTATGTTATTGTCTATTTATAAAGGAACAATTCACGAACACTTTAAAAGTGACGGTGTTAAAGCTGACCTTTAGCAATAGAAATAACAGGGCAACTATAGATTTCAATACGGGCGGAATAATCTCGGTGGAAATTAAAAGAAATACCTCAACTTTCCACTGCGATTCCATTGTAAGATACTTAAAACTTTCGTGACTTTTTAAAACAAAATAAATCGAAGAATATTTTTGCGCAAATATTATAGAAAATTTTTAAAAGAAAATTATCAATATATAAAATCAACGCCCATAAACCACGACGTATTTAACGTGTTATATCTCTATCGGCCAATTGTATCTTAGGCAATAAATAATGCTGAACATAATAGGTCTCGTTAATTATATGCAGGCGTTTAGTTCCAACTCCGTTTCAATAAACCAGCATTTTGTTCGCCCGTATTGTCTCATAGTTAATATGATTCTATTATTATTCATAACGTATTTAAACAACGAATGAGTAACAATAACAATGTAACGTCAGCTGTTTTATTCTTCTTTTAAATACAATTCGAAATGCCCGAACGAGATAACAAAAATATTCACAATAAAATGATCACTTTTGAAACGTGAACATAAAAAACATCTGAAGTTGTTCCAACCGATAAAATGTTATATATTAAAGTCTCGGCAACACGCTAACGACGCGTAATATCTGCATTATGATATGACACGATTCTTGTAAACGTCATCAGCATAAATCAAGTGAAAAGGAATAGATTATGCCGCCGCTAAAGTAACTGAATAATTTACATAAATAAATGTACGCCGAGCATAAGATAATAAATAATCCGTAGTCAGCATCTTCGATAATCGTTTAAAATCCCCGCCGGAGCGCGAGCGTCGAATAAATCCCAGTATTTCTGCCGGCGTTCATCACTCATAACGCCTAAATCTCGCCAGATTGAATGCGAAATGCAAACGAAAGAGAAGCGAATGCCGCAGATAAATCGCCCCGGAATCCATTATATTAGAGCCGTATGTTTGTCAATAGGCCGGCTGATTGGGGGCCTCCTCGACACGCTGCGAGCCTGGTACCGCCCGTGATTTACGGGTCGGCCGCGCTACTTGGCGCTCTGCCCGAGCATCGAACCCGGACCGGAGTGCACTTTATACGAGAAAAATTGCATGTGACGCGGAAATGTAATGCAGCGAGTTCGCAGTACGAAGATATTAGTTCGGTCTAGCGCAAAACAAGATATATTGCCTGGTAACATACGCCCCGGCTGCCTATCTCGCTACGTACTCTACCTGTTCGGCTGGCAAGATTAATGTTTAATATATAGCAACATTTATAACAATAAATTGATATAATTATTATGCAAAGCAGTCAAGCTGTCGTCCTTAAGCATTAGACGTCTAGTCGATCCTATTCCTATGACTGTTATAGAGCCAGCAACAACCGTTCCATATTATCACTCTAAAATCTCTCTCCTTTGAAATGGTAGAGCTGTTCGAAGCTAAATTAACAATGGCTTTGTAAATCCATACTCAATACTATAGAAGCTAAAGTAACACTAACTATTAGGCTTTTTACGAACAAACCTTTTGGCCAATTGTAACGAAATGTAGTTTGGAGATGGTTTAAAGTGTCGGGAAGGATATAGACATTCTTTTTTGAAAATTCAACCCCTATGGGGAGTAAAGTGGAGGTTATAATTTTCATAAGAGCGGTTTCAACTTTCAAACTATTTCAACAAAGCAGTAGGTTCTAATTTCAAATATATTTGACTGAGCATTTTTTTTATTTGTCTGAAGCATCGCATTACATTGATAGACACGTTAAAAGACAAGTCGAAATTCGTTCGTGAGGAAGCAACGCCGAGAAGAGCACTTTAAATACAGAGATTGTCGCAAGTCTGTCGTGAAGTGAACTAGTGATAATGGGTGTCGAGAGATTATCTCACGCCCGCCGTAATGATGTAACTATAGAGCTGGATAGAACGAAAATTGTTGTTCCGCGGGTAAATTGCGGCACTTTATACTTGACAATAATGAACCGTAATGTCGGATAGTGCATTATCGTGTTGAACATTGCGAACGGTAAACGATATTATTAAACAACGTAACGTACAAAGTGCGTTACAAACTTTACAAGCGATTCAACAAGTTGCGACTCGCCACCAACTAAAAGGCGGCTTAACTTCCACTGTCGCTGCACAAATTATCACCGTTATATAACAACAGTTCGATATTCGACGCACAATCGAACATTAAAATGTTCGATCGATCAATCAGACGCATTCGAAGCGTGAACATTTGGATTGCGAAAAAACATTACACAACCCGAGTGAGGTCTCTTTTCACAGACAAAAGAAACAAGAGAACTAAAAAAACGTTCGAGATCACAAAGCGGGGAGCGAGACGAACTCGTAATCCAAACACAAGCGTGTACTATGCGGATTACGTCCATAATATGAGATATCGCTATATCGCAGAATACGGCTGTCTTTTTGTACACGCACAAATTCAGGATCGAATGAAAAGATTATGAAATACACGTGTCCCTTTCCGCCCGGCGAGATTGATAGCGTCTACGAGGGAGATCGAGCGCCGTGTGAACTTGAACGCGAAACATCTGCGTAGGCACTCGGGTGAGAATATTTTCTTTGTGAAGAAGGTGAGCGTAAATTGATTTGGATGGGTATTCGAGCTCGTCATCTCGTAGATGGATACTAATAACCAGTTGAGCGTGAAAGGAGCCCGCGGCGACGCAATAACGTCGGCCGGGATTAACTCGGAATTGCCGCTTTATTTCTTAACAGTTTCAACTTTGCTTTAAGGCGAATTGTTCAGTTCGGTCCGCTGAAACGTTCGAACTTCAAAGCTTTGTGTTCTCTGTAATCTCGTTTTGGAAGTTTGTAAAAGGAACTTCTTTTTCCAAGAGACGTAATCTTTTATAACCACTACATTGATTATGCCATAATTGAATAATCTTAAAAAATAATTTTGTCTTTTCTTTATTCACTGTCAGCCCTTAAAGTAACCTTTTACTTTATCAAGGTTAACAAAATCAATGATGATACTCTAATTTAGAATTCCTATGTCATTTCCAGTCCCTAGTATGCAAAAATCAAGATCAATTACTGACACGAAAAGCGAAACCCTACAACCGACCAATTTTCGAATTTATAACAATATTAGCTGATATTATTATAGTTTACTGTAATATCAACGTAGCTAATACTTAATAAGGTATAATATAATAATATATAAGGTATAATATATAATATAATAAGGTATAATAATACTCAATAAGGTATAATTTAATACATGTACATTTTACTGCGGTTACGGTGTAAAGTTGTGCGGTCGTGTAAGCAACGTACGCGCCATTAGTCGACGATCAATTTGAGTATTACATAGCACCATAACACGAAACTGTCGACTAACAGTAAAGGCACAGCTATCGTACAAATTGATTGACACATACTTGAAAAATCACATGTCATTTTATCATCGTCCGGCAGTTAGGCTTTTCACAACAATCGGTGAATCGAAATTATCCAATTTATTTATAACACGTAATAAAATAGTTTTTAGCACGAAATAAATTATCTATTCACCATGATACTGCTATATATCAACGTTAATAAAAGTGTGAAAAGCTTTAAGCATAATAAATTCACCATTATCGAACAAACAGTTGCGGCAAAACCCATTAGAAACAATTCAATACAATTTAACAAAGCGAAATAGCGACCGGTACCAGGAATACAGAAATATATTAGCGTCCGTTACGATAACCGAAATTACTAATGCAATGAAATACTCATTTTAACAAATTAGGACACGCTGCGCAACAATATTATTTGGATTGAATGATATATAAATTAATGAAGTTCGGTAGGAAATAGGCCGTAATTATTTTATGACAAGCGAATTGGTTAATAAATCAAACTGAAACGCCATTACGTCGCTTCGAGCGCGCTACGTTACTAAATACGTCAATGTTTTTATAAACAATTATATTACACCTCAAACACATAGCATACATGAAATTGTTAAAACATACAGCACCCTTTATGTTCCTGCTGCCCTGGTATTCATACTTGTTAAACCGTTTGGGAGACGTTGTGTTTTTTGAAAAACAATAAATATATATAAATAAGATCTAAAATACCTTCAGAAAACCAGTTACCTACCTACAAACCCTATTAATTCTGTACAAATTTGTGTTTTGTGCTCGTTTCTGTTAGTATTACAATGTATACTTTTATGTTTCATAAATAAATAATGAACATTTTACACCTCGTTCATATATCCCTAGTATTATAAAAAAAAAAAAACGCAAAACACTGGATACCGGTATTTACAACCAATATAAATATGATGTACTCACTTAATTTGATATTACGATTAAAGAGAACAATGTACCTACTCAATAATATTTATTCATTATTGTAAAAAATGTTCATTCAAAACATTAGGAGCTATGAAAGTTTATAACTGAATCGGAATTTTATTACAAGATGGTTAATAAGACAAGAAGACTTTATGAAGAACAAAGGTTTTCTTTTGAAAACAAAGGAACGTTATTAAATATGAGTATGAAATAAAAGCAGCAAACCAACTGAGACCGGGCACTTTGTATTGTTGTCTCGTTTTATCTCGAACACTTTGTGAACCATCTCGCTCGTTCGTTTGCCCTTCATTGTGTACTCAACGAGGATTCGCCGAGGAAAATGGGAATCGTACGCGGAAAAAACAAACATATTGAGTTTCGGTGTTTGTTCGCTTTAACGTTCAAAATTTTAAATTTTTTCTATCGGAACGAAATCTTATTTAAACGGTACACGACAATTACATTTTATTAATGTGGGTACTTACGCGTGTATACATATTTATGTAAATAGGTGGGTTGATTTCATGTGAGGTCTTTAGTAGGTTAGGTATGTATGTTTCTGTATGAGAGCTACTAGGGTAACATAACGTGACGTATAGGTAAACTTACTCGTGAGCTTGTCCAATTTATAGGTAATTTATTTCTACTAAAATTCCTCATCTTATATAAGAATTTAATTAATGAAATTGATCGAATATTTATAGCCGTTCGTTACAATGGTCATTGGTCGTTGTAACTTTAATGCGGTACTATAATTTACATATTTTATTTCGCATCTAAAGGTTATTATTAAAAGTTGATAAGCCCTATTAACGAGGAACCTTATTAATACGTAGAATCTATCATTAAATATTCTAAGTAGATGCTATAAACATTTAAGCAAAAATATGTTTACGATATTAGGTCACAATCGCGCTAGCTCCACGGGTTGTACTCATTTTCGTCTTCATCAAATAAGTAAAACATTTCAATGGGATTTTATACCATCTTTTATTATTTTACCCGGCTCATGCTTTTACAAAAAGATCCCTAGCAACATATCTTACTATATTGCTTCATTTGAATAAAAATCTACATCACATATGCATATCGTTTGATTAATATTACTGTAGATAATATATTCTATTGTAAAGGTCAATGAATTTAGCTGTTTAACGTAATATATATTTATTGCGGGCAATTAATATTAAGATTATATATTATCTTTTATCTACAAACTTTATGATATAATATATGCATTGGAAATAATCAGCTTTATTTGTAAAAAGATAAAAATACTTCTGTGTATCTTGTTAGTAATGTGTTGGCAATCTCACGAACGCTTCATGCGATAAGAAAACCCTATATAACCAAGAGGTACAAATAAACGCACCTATCTTATTAATAAAACAAAGTCACAAGCCGAAAACAAACAAAACTGTACACATATTTGCGCAGATCTAACATACAATATTGCAATTATAACGACTACATGACATAAGTAGATAGACGGAGGATCCTTACCGTTCCCGAGGTGATCTATCGGTGACTCGCGATGGCAATCCCAAAACAGACACAATCCATCCAGCACTATGAGGCACTATAGTTAACACTGACACTTGACAAGTAGCGGCACGATATCAATGCACCATCACTAAAACACTCGCATGCCGCCGGCGATCCTCGCACGAGACTGCTCGCCTCGACACACCTACGAAGAGACAAAAGACATCAGCATACACTGCACACACCGCACGGGCATCGGAGCATTCGTAGCTCGCACTAGTAGCAAGTACCGTACGCTTGTAACGCGATTCGGGCCGGCGACGAGGAGCGCGCGTCGCGAGTGCACGCTACACGAATACTGAGCGGCGGTAGGCGATTAAGCGACTACGCGCGGAACGAAATACGCGCGTACCTCGACTTGACTCGAGTCGAGCGTCGGGCGGAATTCAAATCGCGATACTCGACGCTCCCCGCATGGCGGCAATCATTTCACGCTTCACTAAGTGGAAGAGTAAAGTGTAAAATTACACACAAATAATCCTTCGCCACCATGCGCTGACGACAGTTTTGACAATTTAAAATTTCAACTGTTTTTTTTATATTTATAAGATTAACCTTGCTTCTGTTTTATTACCATCAATAATTACGTCCTCATTCGGTACGCACTGTTAATTATGGTAATGTGTACTGTGAAAAATATTTTTTGAATAATATTTACCTACGTACATTATATTTAATTATGTAAATTAACTCGGTGGAATCACTTCGTGTATGTTAGTTAGTATTTCATTTGCATCGTAGCTCTGGGGCTTGCCGCGCAGTGTTCATAAAACTAAAGATAGAAAGAGAAGTACAGACTACGGTTCGACGGTCGACAGGGAGCGATGCAACGTGGCACGGGAGGCGCGGGCAGCCGCGAGGGGTAAGGGGGCTCGGCAGGAACATGGCTTCCAAAATTATTACACAAACATTTATGCATGAAGGGATAACAAAATGTTACCTCAGCTAGCTGTTGTACGGTTTCGATTGAAGTACATTTATTCATACCGTTACGCGATATGAAAGAAAACGATTGACAATTATAAAAAAGAAATGTTAGTGTAATTGAACACATGTCCGCCAGAGCCGCGCCGTCCGCGCGGGTGGTGGTGATAAAACATTTTTTTTCCTTCACGTGTGTGCGTCCAAGAAAACATGTGAGATAATAAAAAGTTATGTTTGATCGTACGGCTCGTAAAGTTTATTTGTGTAATACGTTGTTGAAACAGACGGATAATTAGAGAGCGCTTTACGGGCGGTTACGAAGCTCGACGGGGATGAATAAATTATTGCAGTGGATGATTTCTAAACACTAAAATAAATATAGTAAGTGCGTATAAAGAATATTTTACGCTTGTAGAGTTATTCACTTCTATATTAACATAACTCCTGTTTATTTTATTTAGATTGACTGTATAAAAAATAAATTGAATATTCCAATCACAAACAGTACGGAATTTGAAAAATATTCGCCGGTTTAAATACGTAAACAAAACGAACCAGTGGAAGTCGACGAGTCCCTCTGAACAAAGGTGTATAACAGGTGAATAAGTAATGACGCGCCCACGCTGTTCGTGAGAATTATCGCTTATTACACTTATCACTGTTCACGCGTGACGTAATAGTGCCTAATAACGGTAATAAAGCTACGACTTCACACGGAATATTGTACGAAACCGATACAATTTATTCGAAGGCAAAATGTTTATTTGTAAACAAACTAATCGACAATAGCTCACGGTTAATATTCCACTATGTCATCTATCGGCTGCAAATTGAAATATTATATTGGAGATAATCGAGTTAATGCCGCAATAGAAGCCGGGTAATCTCCAGATGACGGAGACCTCCTCGGAGGAGGTTATTCAATCACAACGGCCGACATAAAATGAATGAGTGGGCTCTATCGTTACATAAGTATGCGGCAAAGTGACAGATTAGATAAAGCTCTCAGAAAAATAGTGAAATAGCTCTCTCGCATCGCTCCAAGCGATATTCTGTACGTTCACACTGTTTGCTCTGGTCTCTGTTTGATAAAATACGAAAGAGACTTTAACTATGTATTCAGATATTCGTGGAGCAAGAAATATTTTTCCGATATATACGCCGCGATACGATTCGTATTGTAGAGCGCGGATATTTCTCATATTCTTTTGTTGGGATCACCGCGGCCGGCTCTTTGTTATTTCGAGTTATAGGGTAGACATACTGAATAAGAAAAACTGAAGCATTATTCAAGAGCCGAACGGAACACGACGAGGAACTTTGCGCCAGAGGAAATGCGACGTTGTAAAAGATTTGCTTTAATAAAGTACACACAGAGGGGCTTTGTGTGGCGAGAAACAAAGGGGTGGCTCTTTTGTAAATGTTTCGAAGCTGTTATAATTGAATAGGATGGCGCCGCTAACGCCATTTTAATGAGCGTCGCGATAAGGTTTAATTAACATACGTGTACTCAATTAGCGTTTGTTAGTTAAACGGCGGAGTGCATTGTATGCTCAGACACATGTTCGCAGGCCGCTGTTCAGTGGCTCAAACATCAATTAACATTGTAATCGAAGCAGCGAGGCACCGAGCGATCCGCATTGAGGAATTAGGGCATCGCATTTCTTAAACGCGAAAAAGAAGTGTGCCAACAGAGGAAGATAGGTTTATTACAAAAGGCGTGTATTCTCACGAAAAGACAATAATCGTGTTCAAGTAGTGATTTATAAAACGTGATCATTAATGGTAAATTATTATTGCCGACGTCGAATTCATTGCTTCCCTATTGAACGAGGGTCATTTATTTATTTATTTATTTATTTATTCTTTATTATACCATGAGAAGTGGTATAAAAGGTGGTTTTAATGCTAATAGCATTTTCTGCCAGTCTACCTTTGAAATCTCTAAATGAAAAGCGTTAAGGCCGTGATAAACCCTAAGCAAAATCTCTTTAAGGAGACGTTCCACCGGAGAAACATTTTATAACTTTGCCACAGAACTTTGGCGAACAAAGAATATCAGCTTCCAATGTCTATGAATTTTTAATACAACTCGCAACTTAAGTCTTTTTTATTCACTATGTGCTTTATTCAATAAAGATTACTTTACATCACGTCCCTTCCTTTTTCTGTCTAGTGATAATTACATTCTCTTTATCAATATCAAGTATTATACGCAGATAATGATGATGATGAGTAATTCGAAGACTCATTAGTAAACGATGCATTGTAATAGTTCCGAGTAACTTTGCACTATTGTTAATACCTCTACAAAGGCTTAAGCGGCTCTGATTTAGGTTGATAAATGCAGGGTGTCCGAAACCGGCTTTCCGAGAAGCGCACCGTGCCCGCCGGATGAGACCGAGCTTCATCCGTCCGATCCGAACAATGCGCACAATAGAGCGCAAGAGATACCGGAAACCGTAATCAACATGTGCCTACTTGTAAAAAGTTCAAAACCCAAACATCTCGCCGGCGACCGGGCTGCGTCATCGAATACAAGTGCCATTACGTTAAATTTATTTGACGTTAACATTTTATATCGTCATGAACCCCTGTACTGAATAAATGTACACGAGTACAAAAATGTCATATTATTATACAAAATCTTTATCAGATTTCACACTAACGTTAAATCAAGTAAGTATTTATTTTGTTGTGTATGCGAATTGAAGGACGCGTGTAGTTTGGAGAATTGGGTTAGATCCATATCGATCTGAACGTCGAGAGAACAGGATGGAGCTATTCCCTTTGTACTTATTAGCGTTTCGTACATGCTTGCTGATTGTACAATTCGTTCGTTCGGAACCAAAATGTTCGTTCGTTAGTCTTGTGGATACGGTTGGACAGATAATGGTTTAGGTTTAATCCTCACCGCTATTACTAAACGATTAAAATGCGTTAGGTATTTTCCATTTAAATGATGCAACCGGAAATATATTGTTCAATTAGAACATTAATGTTCGATAGCGCATATTCGGCGACATGTTACCCACAGTCAGGTTATATTCAAATAAAAAAAATGCCCAAATCGTGTTCAATTATCGGCACAACTGAACACACGTAAGTAACTAAATAACCGTAAGTAGGCCATGGCACGTACGAGTAGCTACAATGAACATAATACAGTTGGAGCCGCCGCAGCGTGGACTCGAAGCGTCAGCGACACCCTATTTTTATAACCACGATGCAATTTGTAGTGCGATAATTTCCCCTCACATTTTGTAACACAAGTGATTATGTTACGCCGACGTTAGGTATAATATTACTGCAGCATTAAACCTACGTGTTAATCGACCTCATTCACCGCAACCCGATTGTTTTTGTTCCTACGCTCGCCAGTTACAAATCGATTGAAAAACACACTGCGTGTGTGGCCTTTGTTATTTGTAGATTTTGTAGGTAACAGAGAGAACTCTGCGGCCGCGCTACTAATAATAATTTTGACAGTTCCATTGTCTGATATCAGAGTAGGCAATTGAATGCCTGCAATTAAATACTTATATACAGGTACATTTTTATTACAAGCAAACAACGAATGCTCATCAAACAACGTAGTTTAGTAGTCCAGGTCTCTAGACAGGCTATTAAAAGGTCAGTGAAGTATTCTTTGTTGTTTGGTTTTGAAAATTGTGCAAGCTCATATTGGATACGCGCGGAGTGCACGCGGCGCTGATAACGCGAGATGCCAGCGCATCAATCACCACGGAGCGAGTAGAGTGAGTGGAGGGAGTGGAGGG
>DWDX01003981.1:0-12319 GCA_018245675.1 Agara michaeli
AGTACCCAACCCGGGATTTGAACCCGGCACCTCCCGATCGGCAGTCGCGCTAGCAACCGCCCGACCAACGAGGCAGTAAATTTAAATGCATTGTATTCGTTCCATGAAAAACGTCGCCCGAAAATCCAGCCGCCAACGTCAGTGACACCGGAAACGAACAGAAGAACAATGAAATTGGCAAAAGATTTAAAGTGGCTGCGTTACTCTATTTGGCTATTTCGGTGCTATTGGAGCCGCAGAGCTGGCAAGACTTAGACATGCTCATTTCTGTTGATTCTGCGCTTGTCCGTTCTTATTATTAAGTTATCTATACAAATAAATAAAATTGCAGTGTCTGTTTGTAATATTGAAATAACTGCTTTTTATTAAATCCATGAATGGATGATGAAATAATGACAAAGCAGATGTGTACAACGCAAGTGTTGTTGGATGTGGGAGCCGAGGGAGACCTAGACTCTTCTATCTTGACCAAATAGGTCAGACGCCGGCTGACGGAGTAGTGAAGAGCCTCCGAAATCGGCGCGTATGCATGAAGAGAGTGATGAATGTAGACGAAGAACGTCAACTTTGTAAGGACAGAGATATTTGGCACTCGGTGCTTTGTGCCTACCACGTTAGGGACCTGGCGTGATGCTATAATAAATATAATAAAATAATAATAATAAATATTATATGCCCATGTATGTATAGACGGTACAAATACCAAAATATTTTTTTACGATTTTTGTCTCTGTCTGTCTGGTTGTTCCGGATAATCTCTGGAACAGCTGAACCGATTTCGACATGACTTTCACTGGCAGATAGCTGATGTAATAGGAAGTAACTTAGGCTGCTTTTATTATAACTTAAATTAAACTTAACTTAAAGCAGGCTAAGTCGCGGTCACAGCTGGTAATAATATAATTTCGAACGATTACATGAAGAACTGGGCCGTAATAGCTCGGGATCTTCTGCTCGTTCTTGATTTGAATCGGTGGAATTTCTATTACAACTGTGCTCTATGGCGACACAAAAATAACATGTTAGAGAATAAATGTTTTTTTTTTAGAACAGCCATGTTTCAATGCGTTCCGTTTCAAGCACTCAAAGGATTCAATTGAATTGTGGAATTTCGGGAACGGTTTTTATTGAACTAAGGGCGGCGATAGATGAGTTTTTAAAGGGCGCCATTGTAACAATTGTGACGTAGGAATTACTCGTGAAGCTCTTGTATCTTCTGTAAATATGTTTCAGTCTGAGAGGCTTAGGCTGCGCACGCTCCAACACACTGAAAGCAGCTTCTGTTGTATATTTGAAGTTGATTTTACGTGTGAATTTTGCAAATGTTTCTAAAGTTGTATTCGCGTTTTATTGCGCTGTTATTTCTATTATTGTTCACTTTAATTTAAAAAATATATCTGAAAACGTGTCAATTTTCATGTAATAATTTAGTAATAATAATTACCTATTGTAGTTTTAATTCCATATTTTAAATTTGTACGCCGTAAAAGGCAAAATATGTCTTGAACTAATAATCCTGTAACATCTTTATATGTACCCATATTTGTGCAAATAAAAGTCTTTGTGTTTGAGTTTGAAAATTTACAACAACGAAGAGGCCGGAAAAAATAATTATAAATATAAAAAAAACCCAGGTTAAAACAGAAACATTTAGTATTTCTATTTCATTGAAAATCAACACTGCATTCAATGTAACATTCCCACACCGACTCATGATATGCTTTGTCTATCCGATCGTTGGATCTCACCCCGCCCTGGATCACGCCCAACTTTGAAACTTGAAATTGACAGATGCGCAGAATTTTATCGCGTTTTGTCCACAGTGGAATATATTATGCGTTCAGTTTGAAATTGGAATGCGTTACGCTATCTAAAGCACCTATTCGGGGGTACAAGAATAAATTGTGACCGATCAAAACATGTCGAACAAAGGTTTTCTGGTTATCATTGTTATTATTGCGAAAGCTTTCGTAAGCTGTGTACAATGGGAGTAAAGAAATTGAGTTAGATATTTAGTTACACATACTATACTTATATAAATATTTATTACACCCAGACGCAGCGCAAACAAATGTGCTCATCAAACATGTTTGTCCTGGGTGGGAATTGAACCCGCGACCTCTGGTTTTGCAGTTAGGGTCTCTAACAGCTCCACCACGAGGCTAATCATACAGAAAACATATATATATATATATATATATATATATAATATATGTTTTTGCCTAGCGAATTAGGTCACCCTATACGGTTAGGCTAAGTCTTTATAAATAAATAAATAAATAAATGTTTATCAACTGTCCAGTTACCATAACATAGGTATTGGTTAATTTTGAATCATATATAAATGGTATGGAATTGTCCCAATTATTATTAATATTGAAAAGTCAATACGATGTGCATAAAGTAGCTAATGAAGTCATGCTAAAGTTACAATACGCGCTAAGTTTTCTCGGTCGCTTCACGCAGGCGTCGTTTCCCGCCATTTTTGTCGCAAGTGATGCCAGGTGAAAGAAATTTCCCCGAATGCCGGTTAAAATTTCAATAAACTAAACTTTTCAGTAATCAGTATCAGTTCCATTTTATCGTTTCTTAAATAGTTTTAGCTTATTTCTAATCCAAAACTAGCTATGCCAATAGAAGGCTAGCTATGCCAATAGAATGCTAGAAATATGCCAATACTTTTTCAAAATAATAATGAGCTGTTTAAAGAGTAAAAAGTTTTACTTTGGATGTCACCATGTTCGAAATGTGGTGGCCGTTAAAGACACATTCTCCCTTTGGAAGTCACGTTAAATAGTCTATTCCGATTGTTATCATCAGGTTACAATCGTCAAACTTCGTCGGAATCTTTGAAGGTGGTTTAAAAATACTTTACGTGTACATTGAAAACTAATTCGTTTCTTTGGTAATCTCAACTGAAGCGACTTGGTAGAGTCCAAGTTTCCTGCAGGAAATGGAAACAAGACATAAAATGGTGCGAAATATTGCTATTCTTATTGCGACGTAGGACGCTTGAAGACCTATATTATATCAGATTCACGCAGAATATTTTGTCTATGTTTAAAGTAAGTATGTAAAGTTCGTTTTTTCCTTTTCGTGAAATGATCAGGCATTTAGCAAGTCGGTCACTATGTCGCTCGATGGTACGGAGGGTCACGGTCACGTGTCACAATGATATATTTAGAGGACCGTTTTGGATTTGAGCTTAGTGTTTATTGTTTTTGCGCAACGTCGGCCACGGTGGGGGCAATCGTACTGTGATATTACGATCGGCGCTATTAATAAAATGTCGATTCTAATCCGGTCGGAACCGGTTACAACCGGACCAATCCAGACGGATATATCTCGGGAGTGATTTGAGCATTGCGGAATTTAACTAATTTTCGCTTGTAATTGAGATGTATTTTTGTAATTTCTGACAGTATTTTTTTTAATTGTCACAGTATTATTAAGCAATTCACTGGCGACGTGGTCGAGCGGTTAAAGACTCTGACTTCTAAACCTGAGACCGTGGGTTTGATACTCGCACGGAATAAACATTTGTGTCATGAGTACATTTGTTTCGTCTCTATCTGACTACATACCATCAGGTGGCCCGTTTGCCTGTTTATCAGCTGAATTATTAAAAAAAATTGTCGTGTGTGACAGGTATAAGTATAGATAATAATAATATGTGTGTGTGTGTTTAACTGATTTTAATCAGACATTTAAAGACATTTAATACTGTTATCATATTGCTTCATTATGTAGGTATTACAACACGTATAGGTAGTTAAATATTCAAGCTCGACTCTGACTATTCCACATTAATATTGCGTGTTTATGAAGGGTAAGTGGAATAATAAACGAGGGAAGTATTCATACGCAACGCTTGCGTGTAGCGGATATAGCTGAGAATTAAAAGTTGACTTATCATATATGTAAATAACGGTACCTCAGCGGCCGAAAATCGACAGTAATCGTTAGACCAATTATTAAATATCGTATATAGTTTTCTAAACTTGTTCTCTGTAATCATTTTCGACTCATTTAAAAAACACGAATGGTACCGTAAACGAGGTTTACTTTGATTATATTTATGAGTATCCTTTGACATTTCTTGGGTCTTTTTGTTTGACATTGTCAACCAGAATGTGAACAATGAACGTTTCATTTCATTATCATAATAATTATGTGTGCATGTCACACGCACGGTAGTGTGGGTGATGTTTTCTTTTATAGAAATACCTTCATTCTAGATTTCAGCCCTGTATAAACTTTAACTGTGCCAAATTTAATACTTCTCCGTCCGCGTAATTGTCGTACAATGGGTTACAAAGTTTCTCCTTCACTAAACAAATGTGCTCATCACACAAATGTTTGTCCTGGGCGGGAATCGAATCCACGACCTCCGGCTTTGCAGTCAGGGTCTCTAGCTCGACCTCGAGGCCCAATTAGTTGGTTAGCATCCATCACTAACAGGTCTGCATCTGTGGGAATGTTAACTATAGTCCAGTTAGTACTTGTTAGTATAAGTCCTGTTAGTATTAGAACCCGCCCTGCTAGACGTCGGTCATATGCATTGTAACTCTCGAGGACTGAGATGGTAGTCTCTAGGATACACTCTCATCAAAATCGTTATACTGTTTCCTTTACTACACGTGCTCTTGACCTGGCCCTTTTTTGGGTATGTCTAACTGGCATCAATAAAATGCTAGCATCGATAAAGACGGTAGCCAGGTCGTGTAGAGTCAAGAGCCGTTCAACCTTTTCAAAGGCAATTGTGTCTGTCAATCTTCTATGAATGTGAGCGCTGGTTGAGAATTAAAGATGTTCCTTGTCGATGTGTCTTTTATTTTGATAACCAAGTATAACTTCTGTCACGAAAAAACTACATAAGATTTTTGAAGGGATTTGAAATTGACTGATAAATAAATGTTTTTATTCTGTGAATGACAGTTGGAGTTAAAGTTAATTGACATTAAATGTCAGTAAATTAATTGAATTATATGCGCTTGTGACAAATTTCTAATACAGTTACATTAATAATTATGTGCTACTAAGACTAAATTTGCGTGGCTTCTGGCTAGAGGTAGAGAATCATTTATTATTCAAATATTGTGTTGTGTCTGTGGATTGATGAAATTTACGATTGAATGAGACTACAGATGATAGTTAAAGCCCAGATATTAAGAGCCTTAGATTAAGAATTTAACATTCGAAGCTCTTCGAATGATTCAAAAAGATAAACTGATAATTTAAAAAATAAAAGTTTTCAATGCTCAGTAATTACTCAAAACGATGTTTTTGGAACTGTTATGAATGGTTCAGAAATGAATAATTTCCAACCGTATCCAATTTGTAAAGTAGTTCAAAACGCAGTTAACTTCTAACGCTGTTAAGGAGCGTTTGTGAGAAGAATTATCCGCAAGAAAACTCCGAAAAATTTGTCAGTTGCCACCCTAAAAGGGAACGCTCTTCCCTTTAGCGCAGCCACCCAGTGATCCAGGCGGTCAGTAGGAATCGTGCTGTCGTATCGCGCGCACGTCCCGGGCCCCCTCGCTGCCGACATCGTGAAATTATTCAAAAAATGTGTACAGTGATACATACAGTGTTGTAACCAAGTGTCGATGTGCCATCCGTGTCGTTGTATAGAAAGAGGACAAAACCGTAAGTGGAAATTTCAATTTTATCACAAGAACACATCACTTTCTGTGGACACCGTATTAAGTCGTCCGTACGTCTGAGATTCTAGGTTATATTCACGTAAATATTTGAGAGAAGAGATCCCCTAAATGGGTCTGAACGTTCCGCGTTCCTTTTTAGCCGAACGATTTGTTTTATATAAAAAAAAAATTGCTTGAATCATGATTTTATAATACATGGATGCAATTGAAAGACGTTTTCTCTTACATCTCCATTGATTTAGCGCTAATTTTATTCATAACGATTTATCTAGATTATTGAGTAGGTACGGATCGCGTTGAGTTTTTTTTATTGCGTACAGTCAGCTACATAATTATCGGGTCTGATGTATTAAACATGGTTCTACAGGTATTAATTGGTACCTGTATTAGATTACGCTTTTTTATGTCTGAGCGTATTACGGCTTAGTGAATTGGAAATCATAATTGTAGATTTATTCAATGTGTAAATAAAAGCACGGTGTTATTATACATTTTGTTGCAAATTTCAATATCATTAAAACATTTAACGTCATTTACATTGGCTCTCGCTATAACATCGGTATCCACTCATGTTAAAGAAATGAATCATTTCTCAAAAATATCACAATTTTCTCTCTTAGCGTACGCGCTTATGTGGTATACTCGTATATTATTGTTATCATATAACATATATCAAGTAATAGCACAGTTTATATTGAACCTTTTCGCGGTGTTCAATATTGATATTAGTTTAAAGCTCTTCATAAAGCTGGCTAAAATAATAATGGAAGCTCGTTGAATATTATCCATGTAATATTAATATCTGTGTAAACACGCACGAAAATTACACGTATAATATTTGAGCGGCAATCAAAGGAATACGGTGATAATAAAATTGATCGAAAATTATACGAAATTATAATCTTTTGTATAATATTATTGGAAAATAGTTACTTGCGTTTATAAATAAAATGATTATTTCTCCACAAGAAAACTTGGAAACATTGCCGCATTATTGAAACAGTAGTGCAATTTTAATAAAAATATTGCTAATATTTTTTCAGTCATTCCCAATATTATTATAAATATTGTAGTAGACTGGTGTACATGTCGAAAAATTTCGTTTAATTTTACAAAGTTTTAATTTTGACCGACTGCCATCATTGCTCCTCGGCGATATTATTAATTGCAGTATTACACGGGATACATCTAAAATTATTATAAGCGGTTGAAGTTAAAAATGTCGTTTAACGTTATAAAGTTATAATTAATATTAGCGAGGTACGTCGCCGGGGAACTTTTTGCAAGTGAAAATGAAACGTGCTTCAGATATTATCAGCGCGCGGTTTCGTGCAACTTTCATTAATCAAATTAAAAAATTAAAGTTTAAAAGCTCATCGCGTCATTCTAAACGTGGAATCGGTCGGATTTTTTAGTCCAAAGTAGGTCAGATGTTCGAACGATAATATAAATTGGTGCATTCAAGTTGTTATTATTTTTTATTTATCCCCAATTCTAGATAACATATTAATACAATTTTAATTAGGTCAGTGTTAAACGTGTATTAAAAAAGGTTTTTTTTTCCTCTTTTCGGCATATGATAAGCTTGCGTTTCTCCTAAGCGTAAGCCTTTTAAAAGCCTATTCCTTGCTTTGAAGAGTACAAGGTGATATTTGTCGAGAATTTAGTAATTATTATATAATATTTTGATTTTAAAAATGTACATTGGCGTAACGTAATATTTTAATTGAAATTTAAATCAATTGTTCACCACAATATTTTATACCACCACATATATAACACCACAATATGTTGTATACCACAATATATATATTTTAGAATTTGATTGTGTGATTTAACTAAAAATGAATTAAACAGATTTCAATGAAATTACTTTTAAAATTTCAGAAATTTTACTATTTAGGTTTTTCATGCTTCTAGATGTAATCACTTATGATTTAACTTTTATATTCGAAGGAAATGTTCGTTATTACTACACCATCGCGCCAGGTGTTTTACGCGGTAGGTAGAGAATACAGACTGCACAATATCTATATTCTTGTAGACGTAGCTTCTATATTCATCACTCTCTTAACACGTGCACGACTCAAGGTGACTTTTGAATAATTATTTAATGATCCGAACGTTTGAATAAAGTATTCTTATTCACATGTCAAAATGTAGAGTCGTCTTAGTGTTCCAATATGGAGACATGACGCAATTGCCTTCATTAGAACAAGACCTCTTTGTGGTATCTATTAAGCCATATCATATTATCAATATCTATATTAATCTGTATATACAAAAAAAACAGGATTCACTGACGGACAGAGATCAAAGCACAGCCGAAACCGCTGTAGCTACAATCGTGCAATGTTGCAAATAGGTTCTTTATATAGCATAAGTAGCTTAAGGAACAAATTTTGTAAAACCCACCACTAAGGGACTAAAATAGGGGTAGAAATGTATGAAAATACGTCGGTTTGGATGTTAGATATCTGAAATTTTAACCGATCAAAACCGGTATACAGATAGAGACTCTACACTACATCTGATTCCAGCATTGAATTGTCTAATTTAGAATCGGATACCTTCGCGTGCAATTGTCTCGATTATTATCATATTCACAAACCGAGTCACAGTCAAACTAGGTGCGGTTCAAAGAGATACTGTAACGTAGTGGATTCATTAAAATAAATTATAACGAGTCTTCAAATAATGACCAGCGGGGTGGAGCGGGCTGAGGTGCACAAGGAAATATTATTTTGTAGAGTCGACGATGCTGTTACTTTTTTATATTCTTTACACTACACAGGTTACCATAGCTTACCGTAGCCCAGGCGTTTAATATGGAATGCCTTATTTGGAATCAGACAGTGTGGAATTGTCCCAGTTATTATTAGTTATACAACGTAACATCACGCCTGTAATCCCCTTAAGGGGTAGGCAGAGGAGTGTAGTACTCCCCCACATTTCACCAGGTACGTTTAAGTCCCACAATGGAATGGCACCGGGCACACATCCAGACTTCGAGTCACTGCTAGAAATTCTAGATTAGAAAAATCCAACAGTACTCAAACCGGGATTTGAACCCAGGACCTCCCGAGCGGCAGTCGCGCTAGCAACCGCCCGACCAACGAGGCAGTCGATTATTAGTTATATGTTTCTGGGAATCAAACACACAACCTCCGCGTCATTAGTCAGTACCGTTAGCCACTAAGTCAGCGAGTCAGTTAGCAATCGTAATGCTTTAATGACATTTCTCGAATATACGCAATGAAAATGCCGTAATGGTTCTGTGAGTGCATAGAGGTCAATCTTGAGGATGTGGACGGGATATGCATTCATTTAGTTCAAATACCGTGAGCTCCAAATTGTGGTCACTGCACACTGTCCTTTGATTCCAATGCATAAAATACTTTCGAGATCGAAATATGTAATTTAAACTAATGTTATAAAGAATTGTTTGTTTGCATTGAATAGGCTCTGAAACTACTGGACCGATTTGAAAATTCTTTCACCATTAGAATCCTACATTGTCCCTGATGAACATAGGTGATAGAATATCTAAAACAAGTTAGGGATCCGTGTGAATACCTCGATAATGTAACCCAACTAAAATTATTGACCAAAGGGCAATGTATGTAATACCGTGCGAAGCCGGGGCGGGCTGCTAGTAGTTTAATAACTATGCATAATATTGTAAAGAAATTTCTCATGTACAATATGATTTGAACTGTTTATTTAACAGAAAAATCATAAGCGTAACATAAAAATTACTCTATATTTGGAAGTTGAAACTGTCATATTTCACTTGCTTACCGGTCCAGCGGTTGATGACTCTGATTACCGAGCTGGAGGAATTAGGTTCAGTTCCCATCCAAACACTTTTATTTAATCATCACTTTGTTGTGTCTGTAACTAAAAATGTACAGTGCAAATATAGTGTGCGTTGGGCTTCATTTTAAAAGGGACATAAAATGTAGAGTGTGCGTCAGGCTTTATAGCGCGTTCACATGTACTCAGCGCTAGTTAACCTATTGAGAACTCCCAGGTCGATAACCCTAGAGGACTAGTTCATTAGGTATGCATGTATTTACCGACAGCTCCTCGTGATGGGGAAATCGATTTTTGTGCTGATCGAACTTTAGTGAAACTTGTGTAGAGTTGTCAAAAATGTTATCGAAACTTTTGATCCCGATCGGCCCTACGGTTTAATTAATAAACTTGACTATTAAACCGGAATGTCGTGGGTTCGCGCACTACCCGACGCAAGCAAAGATTTTATTTTGTTTTGGACAATTTCTCATACGGCTGTCTGATTCCAAATCAGGCAACGTCTGAGTTATGGTTACCGGACAGCTGATAAACTACATATATGTTGAATCAAAAACATTCCGATTAATTTCCAACAGCCCCTTAAATGCGGATATGATTCACAATGGCGCCAGCTGTCAAACAACAAGTAGTGTTTGCATGCACTTGAGTAAATTGACATATACAGGGTGATTGTTTACTGTTAATCAGTTGAATTGATGTGTTTTGAACATCCGGATATCCTAGTAAGTGTATCTTGGTGTTGTTACGACAGGTCTCTTACAGGGTAGACAGAGAGTGCTGAAAGTATAATAGTATCGGACACTAAAATCGCGACCTTGACCTGATTTTTATATTTAAACATAATTAATGTTGATTTAATTTTATACAAATACGGTTTATTTCAATGTCTATTTTTACGCATTACGTTAATTGATCTAAAGAACGCTGTAAAATCTTTTACATGTACCTATAGTTTTACAAATACGCTTTTTGTCTTTGTCTTCTATATTCAAATTATGGAAGTACATCGAGAGAAAATGGCCATAGACAAAAAGACTGGTTCCTACAATGAGTTCCTAGATTTCGGTACAACGAAAAAAAAAAACAACTTGTCATTATTCGCGCCGTTTCCAATCATCTCCCGTCCCCCAACAATGGCGGCGCTCACACTTGACTCTTTGTGCGCCAATCAGAACCAATATTAGGCAATCACAAGCGAAATGCTCGTGTCTATGGACCGGCATCAATTTAAGCAAACCATTGAATACCTTCCAAGAAATATTCTAATTCTAGTTAGCCTGATGGTTTGCATTTCAGTCTCGCATACCGAGGCTCTGGGTTCAAAACGCGGCGCACCAATGACTTTACAATGCTTCGTGCGTTTACGTCGAAACATTTAAAAGTTCGTTATAACGGCGCAGGATAACATCGTGATGATATCTGGACACCTTAGAGATGTTGTAAAGTATATAATATTATCTGAGGTTCGTGAAGTCTGTCAATCCGCACTTGACCAGCGTGGTGGACTATGGCCTGACATCCTCACACTATGAGTAGGGACCCGGTTCAGCAGTCGACCAATAAAAGGGTAGAAAGAAAAATGTATATATTACATTATCATATTAACGATATCAAGTGGTAATTTTCCTAAAGTAACTTCCTTGAACTTTAGCCCTGTGAAGTCCAAACATTCGGGGTTTGCCGAGGGCGGGGGTGAGGTGTATGGAATTACTGCACACTGCTTGCAAACACCCCCGTGTTTACCTGTAAAGTTTGATTTATGGTGTCGGCTAATGGTTTAAGGGATGAAAGTTACTTTGGGACCGTTGGTACAGTGAAAAAGGAAGTTACTCTGAAACATAAAGTAATTAGGTACGAAGATATGACAGACTTGGGTTTTGAATAAGTGTTTTAAAAGTTCAAGATAATTATTTTGGTAACTGTAAATATTATGTACTTACAATAAAGAAAAACGCTACTTTTTTCTATATCTTTTTTTACTTTTATAAACAATATTATACAATTTTTGTCAATGATTCGCATATAATCTCTTACGATGCATTTGAGATTTCAAAAAATATAGGTTATTAATTTTTACATTACAAATATTTACATTAATAATATTTCAAGCGGGAAAACATAAAACGCCTATATTATGATCGAAGTCAGTTTTTGGTTTTAAAAATAACTCTTTATAAAGTGAATAAATCTTCATCGGTTCGGAACACGTTCAAATATGGAGAAGAAAGTGAAGAATCGGCGTATGAAAGTAAGGAACATGGAGGCGCTAGAAATGATAATGTGAAAACGCCCTAAGCGTCACTAGAGCACCGATTAGTTCGATTAATTTGCGCCAATCTCATCAATTGCCGAAGTGATTTTGATCCAGCGCGTATCTTATGCACTCACGCTAAACCAAATTTATTCGCACGGTTCATTTGGCAGGTGTAATCAATATTGACCGGGTTTATCCCCGTTAAACGGATAATAGGCTAAGCTACGCAGACTATGTTTGTACATCTTTATGCAACAAGACTTTTATTTGTATGCAGACTGTACATAATATGATGTTATTTAATAATATCTGAAATTAATCTCAATAGATGTTATTAAGATTGTAAATTGATACTCTATATATATAAAAACGAAAGGTCACTCACTCACTCATCACGAAATTTCACCAACTACAAGTGCTAGGAGATTCAAATTTTGCATGCGGGTTCTTTTAAGGACGTAAGTGCTCACTGAGACGGGATTTTATGAAATTCAACCCCTAAAGGGGTGAAATGGGAGGGTGAAGTTTGTATGAAACTTTGTCAATTTTAAACCGATCGGGCTGAGACTTTGCATGCATA